>VZQC01014962.1:839599-899872 GCA_009823505.1 Rhizomys pruinosus
TTTTTTTTTTGGTCTTTTTTGAGACAGGTCTCCCTGTAGTCCCAGCTGTCCTGGAACTCACTCTATAGACCAGGCTGGCCTTGAACTCACAAAGATCCGCCTGCCTCTGCCTCCCAAGTGCTAGGATTAAAGGCATGCACCACCACACCCGGCATCTCTTGGGTTCTTAAACCTGTGCTCTTTCATGTGAAGGGCTGCTGTCAGCTTCTGACCACTACACACTCAGCATGCTTGCTTTTTGTTTTGTTTTCTCCATGCATAGAAATTCATCGAATTTGAGGATGCCTTGGAACAAGAGAAGAAAGAACTCCAAATCCAGGTGGAACACTATGAGTTTCAGACACGCCAGCTGGAGCTTAAAGCCAAAAACTATGCAGATCAGAGTAAGTGACTAGCAGGAACCATGAGTGGTGTTTACATGTGTGTTCTAAGACTGATCTTGGAAAGAATATAAGAACCTTTGGTTTTCAGAAAGAAAGAGAAAGAGAGATAAGATACAGGCAAATTGTTGCCTTATTTTTCACCCTAATTCCCAACAACTTATTCCATCTTCTTTTCCTTTAATTTTATGTGTATGTGCATACTTAGTGCATGTAGGTAGGTGCATCCATGTCGTGAAGTGCTGCAGAGGTCAGAAGAGGGTGTCGGATTCTCCTGGAACTGGAGTTAAAGACCGTTCTTAGCCGCCATGTGGGTGCTGGGAATTGAAACTGGGTCCTCTGCAAGAGCAGTCTGTGCTCTTAACCACTGAGCCATCTCTCTATCCCTTATTCCATCTCTTAATCTGCCTCAGGTCCTTCGTAAATAGAAGACCCCTCCTGTCACACTGCATTTTTGCTTCATAGCATAATCTAACCCTAAAATGACAAGTGTTCACATCCTTGGTCCTCCTTTGGTACTGTAGAACAAAGCACTGTGGCTTTGAGTCGTCATGCTACTGAAGAGTGGCTGCTCCTTGTGGACTGTAGTGTCAATGTGATAGTTGTCCATTCGGGATTACTTTTCTATAATTCAATGTTTTATTGACTACAAAACATTTGCCACCTTATTTGTTTATCATGGGAGGCAGCTGCCTCCATTTCTCTGAGAAATTAATTGGGGCAAGAGAAACCGGTTTAATAGAATGGGCCTGACCATATTCCACTGTACCGAGCTAATGTCTTGCTAAGGATTAAGGTCCAAGGGTGAGCAGTGGGCAGATGGCTTCTGTACATGCTAATATTTGCAATCAAGAAGCAAACCCGTTTTATCGGCCTATACAATAAAACTCTCTAGAAATTATACAGACACTGTGATACTCCTTTTGCTTAGAATATCTCACATGTGAAAACTTCTCAGCTTTTTTCTTAGAAAGGAAAATAACACCAACTCAGATTAGTAGGTGGTGATTCTCTGTGTTTGCATCAGGCCTGAGGGCCAGATGAGAAGCTCTCAGCTAGGTAATAGCTAGCTTTCAAACATCAGGACAATAAGCCATGGGGAGGTTTTGAGGTCTAACACTTTGGGTTTTTTTTTTTTAATTTTTTTTTTATTATTATTTATCTTTGTATGTGT
Source organism: Rhizomys pruinosus (assembly GCA_009823505.1). NCBI lineage: Eukaryota > Metazoa > Chordata > Mammalia > Rodentia > Spalacidae > Rhizomys > Rhizomys pruinosus. The sequence goes on from VZQC01014962.1 coordinate 841,154, forward strand.
ATGAATGTACTGTCTGCATGCAGGTCTGTGCACCCATGTCGTGCAATGCCGCGGAGGTCAGAAGAGGGTCTCGGATACCCCTGGAACTGGAGTTCTCCTGGAATTGGAGTTATAGACGGTTCTTAGCCGCCATGTGGGTGCTGGGGATCGAACCCAGGTCCTCTGCAAGAGCGTCGGTGCTCTTAACCGCTAGGCTATCTCTCCAGTCCCAACACTTTGGTTTTCTCCAGGGCACATGCATAGATGGATGGCTACTTAAATGTGTGCTATGTATCATGTGTAAGTCACATGTCTTATATACCAGTGTCTTTAAGTCATGTGTACTTTGAGTGCTGGTGTTTATTATAATTCATATGTATTTTATACCAGTGTATAATTTATGTTTGTGTTGGGTGTTGGTATCTGTGAGTTACATTTATGTTCGGTACTGGTGTCTTCTGAGTCACGAGCTTTGGAATATTGGTGTCTCTTGGGTGCTGATGTCCATGGGTTCCATGTGCTTTGTGTGCTGATGTCCCTGGGTCCTGTCTGTGTTGGGTGTTAATGTCCAGGCTTTGGACTCCTTCAAGAACGAATGAAACTGACCTTGCCTTTAACTGATGTTTGTACTGCACCTCAGAAAGGGATCCTCACTCTACCATGAATATGCAGGTGCAGGCTGAGGAGCAGTAGCCTCCATGGACACCACCTGGCAGCCCAGGTCATAGAACACAGCATGGGCTAAAATGAGATGTGGAGCCCTGTAACCTGTTTAGTTAGTTTAAAACAGACATCAGGAGACCAAGAGAAGGTTAGATGCCTCTCTCACTGAGGACAAGTGAGAGCTAATGAAGGATCACACCACCCAGGATCCAGGACATGACAGTTTCACATGTCCTACTTTGTCTTGTTGGTCATCATCATTCAGTGAGCTGTAAGAACAGAGGGTAGGGCAGAGCTGCACACAAAGGTACACAAGGGCAGTGGCATCCTGGCTTCATTGGTAGGACAAAGGGACAGATTGCCTGGCCACTGCTGCCAGTTAGCCTGTTAGGCAGTCATGCTTCTTGGACAGATACATAACCCAGAGGGATCATTCTGAGTGTCATCAGGGACCACCAATTTTGAGAGACCTGACTGGCAATCTAGAAGTGAGAGTCAGCTGTTTTTTTGTTTTTGTTTTTGTTTTTGGTCTTTTCGAGACAGGGTCTCCTTGTATCCCAGCTGTCCTGGAACTCACTCTGTAGACCAGGCTGGCCTTGAACTCACAAAGATCCACCTGCCTCTGCCTCTGCCTCTGCCTCTGCCTCTGCCTCTGCCTCCGCCTCCCAAGTGCTAGGATTAAAGGCATGCTCCACCACGCCCGGTATAGTCAGCTCTTAATATATGTAGGGAATGCTGCTATTCATTTTGTCATATACTTCTGATGCCCATGTCTTTAACATATATCAGACATATTTGAATTTTGTCTCTTTCCACCAGCCTTTTGCTTCTTAAAAAAAATAAAAGATTTAAGCAGGGTGTGGTGGCGCACACCTTTAATCCCAGCACTCTGGGAGGCAGAGGCAGGCAGATCTCTGTGAGTTCCCAAGCCAGCCTGGTCTACATAGCAAGCTCCAGGCCAGCTGGGACTAAAGGGAAACCCTATCTCAAAAAGACCAAAATTAATTAATTAATTAATTAATTAATTGATTGATTGATTTTGTGGGTTTTGGGGATAGAACCCATAGCTCTTTGCATGCTAGGCAAATGTTCTGTCCATGAGCCACACCTCAGGTCTACTTTTGTCTATCCTTGGCAGATGCTATGAGTATTGCCTGCTTTTAGAAGCTGCCTACTGTCCTGAGCAGAGATGCTTTTCTGAATTCCACTCATCCTGGTTTCCTTTCCACACAATGGAGCATTCTCACATATACAATGCCACCCAGACCAGCTAATCATAGTCTACATCTAGCTGTCAGTAAGAACACTCCTGCTGGTTGTTGTGGGAGGCAGAGGCAGGTGGATCTCTGTGAGTTCAAGGCCAGCCTGGTCTACATAGTGTGTTCCAGGCCAGCTAGAGATGCAGGGAGACCCTGTCTCAAAAAGACAAAATGCCAACAACAAACTACCCCCCTACCCCTTCTAAGTACAAGTACCTGTATCACATGCCAGAGCTTGGTGATAGTCCAGAGGATATGTGCTGAGCTGGTCAGTGTGGACTGTGCAGCTGACACAGTGGTTGTATTTTCTAGTTTCCCGATTGGAGGAGCGAGAATCAGAGATGAAGAAGGAGTACAATGCCCTGCACCAGCGGCACACAGAGGTGGGTACTACAAGTGGACACAGGCTGCTGAAGCTGGGCCCATCATTTGCCACCCACTTCTGGTCACTCCTTCTAATTCCTCCACTGTTCAGTGGAAATTTGTTCATTCATGTCCCTTAGATCCTTGTTTCTTGAAAGAGCTGGATTTTTTAAATCATTTTTATTTCTAATTGTGCATGCCTGTGTATGGATGTGTACACATGAGTGGTGTTGCCTACAGAGGCCAGAGGCGTTGGATGCCCTGGAGCTGGAGTTATAGGTAGTTGTGAGCTCTTTGATATGGGTACTGGGAATTGGACTCATCCTTTATAAGAGCAGTACACACTCCTAACTACTGTGCCATTTCTCCAGCACCATGAAGAAGCCATTTTTATCCGAGCATATTGTTTCTGAACCATAGTGTTGGGGCACTAACAGTAAGCTCCTCTTGACAGATGATTCAGACCTACGTGGAGCACATTGAAAGGTCCAAGATGCAGCAGGTCGGGGGGAGCGGCCAGACAGAAAGCAGCTTGCCAGGGCGGAGGTAGGAGGGCTGGGTGGGCAGGGCCTGGTGGGCAGGAGGAGGGAGTAGCAGGAATGCTGGTCAGGAGTATACATGAAGATGGCTGTGGCTCCTGCTCCAATTGCAAGCCTGTGCCTTCTGCTTAGTCCCAGATCTGATCTGAGGCTCAGGAAAATTATATACAGTCCATCCTTGATCTTCATGGATTCCAGTTTTGCAAACTTGCCTACTCACTAAAATATACTTGAAACCTTGCATTTGGTATTCACAGTGCTTTCACAACTATTTGCATACATGGGATTTGAGGCTTTTTACCAAGGTGGAACTGAGTGTTGCTCTGATCACCCATCTGAGCCCCCACAGGATGTCAGTGAGGACAGGAGATTTATAATATATATTGTGGCTTAGTGTTCTTAATTTATGTTTGAAGACAATCTAGAAGAGATGTGGCCAATCTGTAGCCCATCAGCCACATTCGTCCTAAGATAGCTATGAATGCAGCCCATTACAGGCCATACAGCAATGTCCAAAAGTTGAACACTTCTGCCGGGTGTGGTGGTGCATGCCTTTAATTCCAGCACTCAGGAGGCAGAGGCAGGCAGATCTCTGTGAGTTCAAAGCCAGCCTGGTCTACATAGTGAGTTCCAGGACAGCTGGGGCTACAGAAAGACTTTGTCTCAAAAAAGACATATTAATAATAATAATAATAATAATAATAATAATAAAGGTTGAACACATCTGCTCTAGAACACGCTACCACTAACCAACTACATAGAAGAATGATGGACCACCTTGCATAGCCTCTGCCTCTGACCCTTATTTATTCCCTCTCCAGGACAGGATGATGACCACAGATCCCCAGACCCCTGTTTGTCCCAAGTTCAGGATTTGGTGCTAGTTTTGCTCAAGCAGCAGGGAGAAGTCTGCTGAGACTGGACTCTTTCCATTTTCTGTGTCTGAGTCAGGATATCTGGACCTGGGTCTCAGATCACAGAGAATAAGTATTAGCAATTTCATCTGGGTATTGTCTGGCTACTGTTGCCAGTTACCCTGTTGGGCACTCATGCTTCTTGGGTAGATACACTAAGCCAGAGTTGGTGGGTAACCAGAGAAAACAACCATGAAGTGAGGTGAAAGGCAGAAGCCAGAGCCCTCAGAACCACACACTGAATCAGGCAGCAACCTTGTTGTTCTGTGGTCCCCTTTCCTGCAGTTGAACCTTCTGAAGCCAGAGCTGAACCAGAGAAATCTTCTAGTAACATCACATTAATGCTATATTCTCTTGCTTGCCTGTTTTGTGTTTTGTATCTGCAAACAAGGTTTGGGAACTTTGTCAAACACTCTGGGTGACTGGCAAAGCTAATCTGTTCTGTATGTCGGAATCTTTGACATGAAAATGAAAAAGCACTTGTAAAGACCTCACAGGCCTGAGGGGAAGTTAGGGAAGGGTTGGCAACATGCTAACACGGAGCTGGTCTATGAACAGGGCACTGGCAGTTTGAATAAATCCTGAGCACTACAAGAATTCTTGAGCTTTAATCCCAATGTGAGTTCAAGGGCAGCCTGTGGACTAAATAGCAAGGCCAGCTGGGACTACGGGGAGACGCTGTCTCAAAAAGACCAAAGAGAGAGAGAGAGAGAGAGAGAGAGAGAGAGAGAGAGTGAGTTATCGAAGATTGGGTGAAATTTTAGTGAGCTGTAACTCTGGCAGTTTATTATACCTGAAAGGTAGAAGTACTAAATTTCAAACTTCCAGTTGCTGGTCTAATAAGACCTGTTTCATAAGAAGTGGATCTGACCACTCATGTTGCTCTATGTCAGGCTACTAACCATGCACGGTGGAGTCAGAGAGATAAGAGAAGTCAAGGCATCAGTGGGTGGGAGGATGCTAAGAGAGCAACTGGAGAACAGAAAGAGGCAGGGCTGAGTGTGCTGGGGTGGAAGACGGAGTCCAGGTCAGTGTCCTGGTCTGCAAGTGGACTGCCTTCCTCAGGTGTGTGCTGTCTTGGGAAGTTTGGATGGTAAAATGCTATCAGACTTCCAGGTGTGCCACAAGGTTTCAGTGATAATTGGAATAGTCCACATGGCATAGCCCTGTTCATTTTTGTGGCTGTCCTGCACTTGCAAAGGAAGTGATTGTGTCAGAGGCTCACAATCTGAGGATCCGCTGAAATCAAGCCAGAGCAGTGGCCAAGGATCTGCAAAGTCCTATGTGGTAGTTATCCAGTTTAAAAAAAAAAAAAAAAAGAGCCGGGCGTGGTGGCGCACACCTTTAATCCTAGCACTTGGGAGGCAGAGGCAGGCGGATCTTTGTAAGTTCAAGGCCAGCCTGGTCTACAGAGTGAGTTCCAGGACAGCTGGGGCTCCAGGGAGACCCTGTCTCAAAAAGACAAAAAAAAAAAAAATGGATCTAGGAGGTTCTGACTATGATTCTGTGTCCTCTAAAACAGTATAGGACCTTGTAGAGCCCCAAGAAACCCTTATGATCTCTTCTGTTTGACAAGTGAGTTCCTCAGCCTATTCAGGATAGAGTGAGGCTTCTTATTTACTGATTTCAAAGCTTTACATGCCTGATCTGATTTGATTGGCTCCTCAAGGGCAAGGTATAAGCAACTACATTGCCTTAGTCTCCTGACTCCATTGCTAGTCTCCACAGCACAAGAGAATGATGCCTGCTGCTAGGCTTGTGGAGATAGGAAGAGGAAGGGGCAATGTCTCAGCTCTGGACTGTCACCATTAGCCAGCCCAGCACCATCAAAATTCCTCTGTACCCCACAGAGGACTCAGTTCCCCTCACCATTGCTGAGCAGTTGTAAAAAGCTTCTGTCTTCCATGACCCAGATTCCAGCTATATAGGGCCCCAGGCAAGGATAGCAACAACCTTAACCTGATGTCTAAAGGAATGACTAGTTGAATTGAAAAAAAGACCTTTCAGCTGGTGTGGTGGCACATGCCTTTAATCCTAGCACTCAGGAGGCAGAAGCAGATCTTTGTCAGTTCAAGGCCAGCCTGGTCTACAGAGCGGGTTCCAGGACAGCTGGAGCTACAAGGAGACCCTATCTCAAAAAGACCTTTCATGGGGTGTGGTGGTGCAGGCTTTTAATTCCAGGCAGAGGCAGGAGGATCCCTGTGAGTTCAAGGACAGCTGGGGCTACAGGGAGACCCTGTCTCAAAAAGACCTTTCCTCTATCCCAGGCCTGTAAACCCTCACAGGTAGGGACATCTGTCAGCATTGTTGCTGCTCAGTCCTTAGGTTGAGGTAGAAAAATACTTAGTGTCTTTGGGGTAGATGTTTAAATTGGTCCCCTCTGAGCTCAGATTCTTCCAACTATCCACCAAGACTTTACAAAGTCTTTGTTCCTCCTGAGTCTAAGCTATTGTCTGCTTGTGATGCACAAAGCCTTTTCCTGCACTCCTGGCCTGGTTTTTAGAGTCTGCATGTCTGTGGAGTAAACTCAGTGGAAGCTCAAACATCTGCTGTTCAGGACAATTGCTGCAGATGTGGGTGGGATCCTGTGTATCTCTGTGCTCTGCCATACTGTGTGCACATGTGTGCTAGGTACTTGTGACAACACCTATACCCATCACACTTAACTAGGTCCCATTCTAGGGTCTCTTGTCAAAACCAAGAGATGTTGTCAAAACCATGTGTCTGTTCCTACAGATATTGTGTATAACTGTTGTCATTTGTGAAGAGGGGAGCACAGGACGGACTCCTGGATGTCTCACTGTCATCGTGCACATGCTCTCCATGTGAGCACCATGCACAGACAGGAGCCGGCCTGACCTTCACTCTCTAATGTAATTTTCTTGTCCTGCCCTCTGTTCTGTCGCTGCTGTGTGCTGACCATTGTGTCTGTTGCTGCCTGCAGTCCTCGCCAGTCGTGGAGGAAAAGGTAAAGCCTGCTGGTCTTTGTCCACTGCAGTGCTGGGATCACTGGGGATTGAGGTCTGAGGAGAAATTTAGGACACTGATTGCTTTGGTTGCAAGCATACATATTTCCTTGATGGCCATCAAGATACCCTCTGCAGCCAGTGTTGTTGATCAGAAGTATTTGCGGGCTGGAGAGATGGCCTAGCGGTTAAGAGCACCGACTGCTCTTGCAGAGTACCCGGGTTCGATCCCCAGCACCCACATGGCAGATGAGAACCATCTTTAGCTCCAGTTCTGGGGAAATCCGACACCCTCTTCTGACCTCTGCAGCATTGCACGACACGGGTGCACAGACCTACATGCAGACAGTACATTCATACACATAAAAAAAATAAATAAAATTAAAACAAAAAGAAATATTTTCCAGGTATAGTTACAAGACTGAGGAGGTGTAAGACAAAGACTTGTTAGAGACTCCCAAATATCCACAAAAAGGGGTGGAAGGGCAAGAGTTCTCAGAGCTGTTCAGGCCCACTTAAGTTCTGCCCCCCGCTCGGGAAACATCTTCCCTCTTCACAGAATAAATCATATTGTTGACTCCAGCCACTGAGCAGCATGTGGCTGCAGTTCCAGCTTGCTCTGACTTGGGAAGTAGTGGACCAGTAGAGACACCTCAAGCTGTGGAGTCATAGTCTATAGTATATGTATTACCCCAGCCTATAAGACAAGAGCCACCTCCCCTATTCTCATCCTGTAGCATCTGGTCACAGCTGAGATGGCATGATTGGCTTGAGGCCTGGGGATACATGTGCTTCTCACCCAGGATCATGAGTAAAAGTGCTTAATAAGGTTAGAACTGGATCCCCAGGGAGGCTAAGTGTGTGTAAGGAAGTTGGGAGCCTGCCGGAGCAGGCAGGGCTGATGAGTTCCCACCCCAGTCCCTGGCTGTGCTGCCTTCTCAGAGGCCCAAAAGTCTAGCCCTCGTGGGTTGTTGTCAGTGCACCTAGCCAGTGAGGTTCTAACAGACAAGCAGCCTATGCTAAGGCTTAGCATCTGAGCTCTTTCTGCTTCACAATGATAGGCGAAGAATTCCCTGTGTAAAGGAGTCATGTAGCCAGCTACTAGAGAATGATGTCCAGGGAGGTCTTGGCCCTTGGCATGCAAACACTATCCTAGCCCACAGTTCCCCTTATGAAGCACCCTGCCTCTCTGGTTCTGTCCCTGCCATGACTAGTCACTGAGACAGCAAAGCCGAGTTCCAGCAAGTGCCAAGGGTCTTTTCCCTGTAAGAGATAGCGTTTTTGTTTTTTTTTTAAGCAGGACAGACTAACTGCCCAGTTCCCACCAAGAAATCCCTATCCAGACTCTCAAGTTGTCCAGCCAACCACAGACAGGTCTCCTGAGCATATTACTATTTCCTGCCCTCCTCTTCATCTTTGGCATCCACCACACAGCAAGAAGAGAACCCACATCTGCTTTTAGATTGTGTGTGTTGCCCCTTGAGATGCAAAGCACCCCTCACCCGCACCTCCACCCCAGTGTCTCCAGGGGCTGAGCACCAAACATTGGATTGAACAGATCTGACAGTATGAGCAGTCAGCTCTAGGAGAGTGGTGTTACCTGGAGCTCTGTGTGGCCAAAACCCTCCTGATTACCAGCTTCAGACAGAAGAGAGCTTGGGCAAGGATATAGGCTCTGTCCCCACTACTGTTTACTATTAATGGTCCATGGAGAGTCTTCTTGGGCCTGGGACCACATAGGTGCATTGATCTTTGGTCTTTACTTCTAGGCTACCAGATGCTCTAGATCTGTTAGCAGAACCTTGAAATACATGCCTGTCAGCAGTGGTAGCTGGAGTGGGGTTGGGGAACTCCATATAAAGAACATATGTAGAAAAAAGATGCTTCTCCTGCAGCCTTTAGCAGCCAGACTGTGGTACTCCTTGTTTTGACAATGTCCTGTTAAAAATATTTTACAGAGAAGTCATGTGAAGAGGCTGGGGAGATGGCTGAGTTGAGGGTCAGATCCTCAGAAAAGATGCTTCTCTTGTAGCCTTTAGCAGTCAGACAGTGGTACTCCTTGTTTTGACAATGTCCTGTTAAAGTATTTCACAGAGAAGTCATGTGAAGAGGCTGAGGAGATGTTGGGGAGTTGGGAGTCAGATCCTCAGAGCTTGCTAGCCAGCCAAACTACCCAATAGGTGGGTTCCAGGTTCAGTAACAGACCTTGTCTCAGAAAACTAAGGTAGCAGGGCATGGTGGTGCACATCTTTAATCCCAGCACTCGGGAGGCAGAGCCAGCAGATCTCTGTGAGTTCCAGGCCAGGTGAAACTAAAGGGAGATCCTGTCTCAAAAAGACCAAAAAAAAAAAAAAAAACTAAGGTAGAGGAACCATAGAAGACATTCAGCATCAACACACACACACGCACACACACACACACACACACACACACACACACCTGTGAGGTCCCAGAGAACTAAGGAATGAAGAGCAAAGCAGTTGAGTCCTTTGGTAGCTCAGGAGTTGGAGGCAGAGCTAGTGGCCATAGTCATGAAGAGCCAGGTCTAGGCTTCATCAGATGTTGCTACTTGGGGTTGCAAAGGTAGATCAGCAGTTAAGAGCACTGGCTGTTCTTCCAGAGGACCCGGGTTGAGTTCCCAGAGTCCCCATGGTGGTTAACAACCATCCATAACTCCAGTTCCAAGGGATCCAGCACCCTCTTCTGGACTCTGTAGGCACTGCACACACAGTGTAGTTACATACATATAAGCCAAACACTCATACACATAAGTAAAATACATGCGTACATACATAAATGATGCCTCTTAAGGCCATCAATCAGTGCTAGCCTTGATGCTAAAGGTCTTGTCATTGGTGTGGCTATGGGATTGCTATTGCTGATAAAGTGCATTTCTGTTTAAAATTGAACTAATGAAAAATGTTAAATTTGAGCACGATGGAAAGGGAAGATACATAGTGGGTCCTAATTAAGGATTATCTCTCAAATTTGTGGAAATAGCTGCTTAGCAGCTGAGTATAGGATACCACTTGAAGCATTGCTGTCCACCAGTGTCTTTGTGCCAAGAAATGGGCTTGAGATTTGTTATAGCACCATGTAACAGTCTACTTCCTGTTCTTTTCTCCTTTCCATACAGCAGAAAGGAGCGCCCAACCTCTCTGAATGTCTTCCCCCTGGCTGACGGCATGGTACGTGCACAGATAGGGGGAAAGCTCGTGCCTCCGGGGGACCACTGGCATCTGAGTGACCTCGGCCAGCTGCAGTCCAGCTCCAGCTACCAGGTTTTGTAGCCGTGTGTGTAGTAAGGGTCCCCCAACTACTGGCACCCCATATCCATTGAGGGGACTCCAGTCTTTGCTACTTTCTCTGAGTTAGTCACCCTCCTCTGTCATGAGATAAAGATGGAGAAACAGAGCTAGAGTATCAGAGACACTGGCATCCGTATGAATCCCAACTGCTCTGTGTGGCCTCGCCCTGGTACCTGTGAGTCCAGGCTAGCCTTCTCTGTTTCTTAGGCACTCTTTAGCCAAGAAAGCCATGTCTACTAGGACTGAACTTTACCACCAGAACAGATCCCAAAATATATGCCTCCCTCCAGCTAGACTCCAGCCAGGGTACATAGTGCTCCTGAAGCTACCTTTACCTTCACAGGCATTCAGCCTCTAGGGTCTGAGGCTTCTGCTAGGAGGAGATACGGGCAAGGAGATGGCTCTTGCCCTATGCTCTTTTCCACTTGTCTTTGATCATAGATCTTCAGCCACAAGCTGAAAAGGCAGATACTACCATCCCAGATATGAACCCCAAACATGGAGCCCAGAAAAGGCTACATCAGGTCATTCATTCAGGGCCCTGGGTCACATGCATATGGAGTCTGTGCTCTCAGACTGCCTAGAAGACACCTGTAACACATTGCCAGATAAGAGTGGCTGCCTTCCTAGGGTGGAAGAAGTGATCCTGAGTCTGATGGAAGGTTCCCCACAAAGGCAGTCAGGGGATACATCCACAGGCCAGTCCTCTGGGCCTCAACTTGGTAGATATGGTGTCTGGGGCTTCAACATTTCCTGCTGCTGCTCTTGACCAACTGTCTTTCTGCTTGTCTTGCTTGCCTCAGGGGGTGTTGTATGTTACCAGCTCTGTCTGAAAGTGACCTGCTACTTCTGCTCTTGAGTGTACCTTTGAGATACAGAGGTACTGGTGCCCTAACTATCCTGCCAGTGTTTGTGCCTTAGGAAGAAGGCAATGAGACCCATAGGAACTCAGCTATTGCTGACTCTCTAGGTGTGGCCTTGCCATTATGACAGCTTTTCACACTTGCTTGTTCTTACAGCAGACCTGTTGGAAGGCTGCCCCTTACGTATTAGATGCCCCAGGAGCCTCATAATACCATAGGGAGCCTGTGCCTGACCTGCCCCAGCTCTATGTACCTGCTCAGGACTATGCTGGATCACCTTTTCTTCTTACTGTATCTTTTCTGTCTCTACTACATTGTCTAAAATTGTTTTTCTCTTCATAAACCACAGTGTTTTATGTTTTAGTGTGTTGTGTGTTTTCTTTGATTTTTCTTATTTAAAAAAATTATTATATTTAAGTTCCTTTTGTTTCATGCTCTGAGTTTTCAGGTTTTTCTAATTTCTCAATTTTTGTTTTTTGTTTTGTTTTGTTTTGTTTTTTGTTTTTATGTACTGTAGTGTTTTAACCAAACAGTTGTGACTACTCATGGTGAGGAATGACCGCTAAGAGTGTGGGTTCTTTGCAATACATTTGGAGGTCACTGCTCCTCGTTGATGTTTAGGAGGTTGAGAGGTTTGCCCTAGGTAAGTGGTGGCCAGGGGGCGTGTCCCCTGGGTAAGTGGTGGCCCTGTAAGATAACAGAGCTGGGGCACTGGGGGTGGCAAAGCCAGGGGGCAGAATACTCCATTGTAACCACAGCATCCCAACAGGAAAGAGGAGATGACCACTGAGGAAGGTGATCTAGAAATGACTTAACATGCCACTGGCCTCTGCCTGAGTTACATGGAGTTTCCCTCTTTGTCCTTTGCTGGGTGGCATCAGAGGCTTATATCTGACCAGTACCTGGGTACCTCTAATGAGGGACATTCCAAAGTCACTCAAGGGGATATGAAGTGGAAAGTTCTTCTCTTGTTCTGTTGTGCAGAAATTGGATACAAATCCAAATCTAGAATGTTAAAACAGAGCCATTTCTAAGATGGCTGGATTCCATGCTTGGGTAAGGGTCCTCACAGCAGCACTGCTGGCTAGGACTAGATTGTGTTTGCCGTGGGTCATCCTGAGTCCCATAGGATGCAGAGCAGTGTCCTTGACCTTCCCTCACTCTGTGCCAAAAGAGCATCTTCTGTAGTTCTGACAATAAAACTGTCCCCCTTTGCCAAGCATTCCCTACGGAACAGTTACCCCTAGTTGAGAAGAAGATAGGCAGTTTTGAAATTACTTGTATAGAAAATCTGGAACCTGGTGAATGAAGCCTGTCCTCTGAAGACATGGCTGTGTCCAATACTGAAAGCCCCATGCCAGGGCCTGCCAGTAACCCAGTGAGTTGGGTAAAGGCCCCCACAGAACAAGCTCTACACAGAGCCACACACCTCTTTCTCTCCACTTCTCCCTGGTGAGTGTCCTTACCAGCAAAACACTCCTTTGAATGCACTTCTCTCAGAAAGATCCTGGAATCCGGCCCAGTGGCTGCCTTTCATCCTCCTTGATCTTTCTAAGCCATTCTTTCCCAGACTATGAGGGAGGAAGCAACAGGATCCAAATCCCAGCTTCTGCCTAGACTGCCTAGAATGACTAGGGCATCTGTTCAGGGTCGTGTGTCATGTGCATTTTCCAATATTACTTAGTAGAGGAATGTTTGAGGGCTATTTTTATTGAGATTGCCTAACATTTTTATCAGGAAAGACACAGGAAAAGAACATTTCCTATTCCATATCCTTTAATTGTATGCCTTCTTCCCTCACAAGATCCAGCTGTTACAGCTGGCTTCTATAAGAACATAAGCATCCCCCAGAATACCTGGCAGTGCCCATTTTAGCAGAATTTGCATTGTTGTTCAGGGATATACTTCAGGTAAGATATGAGAGGAACATCTAGTATCTGCTTAATGGAGATCCCAGCCACAGAGTTAGGAAAGCCCTGTAGCTCCTCCTTGCTTCTAACCTAAGTCAGGGGCAAGCATACATCCCCCTAGAGTTAGTACCAGGGGGGAGTGGTAAAGTAGCCCAGTGCAGCATGGCATAGCCTGGACACCCCATGCTAGGTTGCCACTGGTTTCTGACTAGCCTTCAACTGTACAGGTCACCTATTGTGTCTTCCACCATGTCCTCTGTATAGCATCACACATCAGTCATGATTACTCTTGACTGTCCTATGCAAGGTATGAGCTGAAAGTCCCATTCAGTGAGGTGGTGGTTGCTTCTGGGACACCAGGGGCAGCTGCAGGTGAGCATCATCGCTCAAGAGTAACTAGGCCAAGAGGGAACTCCTGTCCCTGCAGGTGGCCACAGTGTTTGATTGCAGCCATATGGCAGAGAAACAGAACCATGGGCCTTCAGCAACCCCTGTAACTAGCACCATGGCTTGTGCTGACATGTTTCCTCCTTCCTGTGTTTGGCTCTAGTGTCCAAATGATGAGATGTCTGAGTCAGGCCAATCCTCGGCAGCTGCAACACCCAGCACCACAGGTACCAAGTCCAATACACCCACATCTTCCGTGCCCTCAGCAGCAGTTACTCCACTCAACGAGAGCCTACAGCCCCTGAGGGACTATGGTGGTGGTACAAAAAACAACAAGCGAGCCCGAGAGAAGCGCAATAGCCGCAACATGGAGGTGCAGGTCACCCAAGAGATGCGGAATGTCAGCATTGGTATGCAGTCTGTCTGGTGATCCACTACCCCATCCCATCCTTGGGGGGGGGGGTGACATACCTGTTGCCCACCATGATCTGTATAAGTAAGCCATACCAATGAAGTGTCTCTTCCTCTTTGGATTTTAGTTTGGACAGATGTACTAATTAGCTTAGGCTTCCATAACAAATACCACAGTTTAAACAACTGTCCCAGAGGCAAAAAAATTTTTGGACCAAGCTGTGGGCAGAGTTAGTCTCTGCTGAGGTCTTCCTCCCAGGCTTACACAGGGCCACCTCCCAGTGTCTTCACATGTCCCCCTGTATGTCTATGCCCTAATTGCATGAGAACCCCTATTCAACCCAGGTGTAGTGGTGCACACCTTTAATCCCAGCACTCAGGAGGCAGAGGCAGGAATATCTCTGTGAGTTCAAGGCTAGCCTCTTCTACATAGCGAGTTCCAGGCCAACTGGGGCTACAGGGAAACGTTGACATAATGGCACATACCTGTAATCCTAGCATTTGGGAGGTGGAAGCAGCAGAATCAGGAGTTCAAGGCCAGCCTAGGGTATATGAGACCCTGTCTTAAGAAAACAGGATTAGGAGCTGGAGAGATGGCCTAGCAGTTAAGAGCTCCAACTGCTCTTGCAGAGGACCTGGGTTCGGAACCCAGCACCCAATGGCTGCTGAGAACCATCTTTAACTCCAGTTCCAGGGGAATCCGACACCCTAATCTTACCTCCACAGCATTGCACGACACAGGTGCACAAACCTACATGCAGACAGTACATTCATGCACATAAAAAATAAATAAATAAAACAGAATTAAGCCAGGTGTGATGGCACATGCCTTTAATCCCAGCACTTGGGAGGGAGAGGCAGAGGCAAAGGCAGGCAGATCTCTGTGAGTTTGAGGACAGCCTGGTCTACATAGTGAGTTCCAGGACAGCTGGGGCTATAGGGAGACTCTGTCTCAAAAAGACCAAAAAAAAAAAAAAAAAAAAAAGAATTAAAAGACCCAGTCTCTAAATGCTGTCACGCAGGCAGGGCAGGGAATAATGTCCCCTCAGCCCTACATACCTAGAGAGAAGACAGGACATTGGCCTGTTCCTGTGGGATCTCAAGGAGGCCCAAATGATGGTTAACTGAGACACAGGATCCCAGGGGGACTGTCCTATCTGGTGAGACCTAATGTAGGATCTATAGATGCAAGACAAGGGGGCTAGGTGAATAAGGTATAAGTTATCAGGCTATCCCTGACCCCAGATTTCCTGTGCTCTGTACTAGGTATGGGCAGCAGTGACGAGTGGTCTGACGTTCAGGACATTATCGATTCCACTCCAGAGCTGGATGTGTGCCCAGAGACCCGTCTGGACCGCACAGGAAGCAGGTACTCAGCCAGGCCCTAAGTTAGGGGTTTAGTATTTATGAGTTGATGCCTTTGGTAGGGGTGTGTTATCCCAAATATGCCTCTACCTGAAGTACAGAGTTGTCATTGAACAGCTGCATCAGTTAGCTTCCTATCCCTTTGACCTGAAATAATCATTTAGAAATAGGAAAGGTTTATTTTGGCTCACAGTTTCAAAGGTTTCAGGGCTTGAGCCTTCATCCCTTTAGCTTTGTCTCTGTGGCAACACAGTACATCATGGGGAAAGCATGTGGCAGAGGGTCCTTACTTCATGAAGTCCTAGAAGTAGAAGGGCTAGGTTCCCATTATTCTCTTTAAATTAACACCCAAAGGGGAGCAAGCCAGTAAGCAGCATTCCTCCATGGCCTTTGCTTCACCTCTGCCTCCAGGTTCCTGCCCTATGTTCCTAGCTTGGGTTCCCTAAGTGATAAACTGTGACCTGGGAGATATAAGATGAATAAACCCTTTCCTACCCCCCCCCAAAAATTAATTAACACCCTCTGTGACTTTAAGCCTCATTTCCTATGGTTGCATTATAGGCTAGGGACCAAACCTTTAACACCTAGGCCTTTGGATACATTCAGATGCAATGCAAACCCTAAACTCAAGTTTGGAGTGGGGAGGGAGAGCTATCAGGAGGTACAGCAGTGGATGCTGCCCCTAACTACCCTTTCTGTGTATGTCCCAACAGCCCAACCCAGGGAATTGTGAACAAGGCTTTCGGCATCAACACTGACTCCCTGTACCACGAGCTGTCTACAGCAGGGTCTGAGGTCATTGGTGATGTGGACGAGGGAGCTGACCTCCTAGGTAAACATGCTGCCACAAGCTGCCACCCATGACTATGACACTCAGGTTCTCTATTGGTCTTTTCTTTTTTAATGAAGAGAAAGCTCTGCGTCCCTTTGAGGTAGGGACTTTTATTTCATAATCTGATTAAGGTAAATCCTCATTCTATAAACTTCTTCCCCTAAAGTCTGTAGTTCATGGTTTTCTGTTGTTGTTGTTGTTGTTGTTGTTTGAGACAGGGTCTCCCTGTAGCCCCAGCTGGCCTAGAATTAGTTCATGTTTTTTAATCTACTAACAATGTTATATAGCTGGCAGCACTAAGCTTAGTGTGTTCTCACCCCAGAAAAGCCCCATGCCCTTGACACTTCCTATTCTACTTCAAACCTCCTCCTAATAGTCTGCTTTCTAGAGATGTTTCAGGAGTGTGACTGGGTACCAGGGCTTTTGCCCTGGGAGAAGAATGAGCAGAGTGGCAACATGGAGCTGACCTCCTGGTACCTTCTTCCTGCTGACAATTTGGTGTCCTCTAGGTGTTCCCTGTGGGCAGCAAAGTGCTGGGAGTGGGGCCCACACTGTGTTCTGAGAAAGGCTCTGGGTCTTGGCTAGCCAGATCCACCACCTACCTAAGGCAGCCATTCCTGCTTGTTGGGGGAAGGAGCAGGCTTCTCCCACAGGTTTCCATATCTAGTTTTAAGCAGATTGCTCACAAGACTCTGGTGTTTCTTCTCATTGCTCCATACGCAGCATTTTGACCAGGGCAGGTACATCACACTCAGGGGGCAGTCAACACCTTTACCAAGTGAGGAATGGGCAGGTACAGACACATGGGAACACAGGAGCTTGTTTGTGAATTGCCTGTATGTTTGTGAATTGCCTGTATGTTTGTGAATTGCCAGGTATGAGCTTGTACAGCTGGTACTATGGCTGCAAAGAGGCAGATTTGGGGTCCTCTAGTCTCAGGTGTACCAGAGCTCCCCACGATAACTGATAGTGGCTTTTTTGAGTTTTTTGAGAATTTGCTAGAAAAATACAAGTCTTCACCTAAGGAAAACTGATGTGGAGATGGAGTGTCAGCTTCAGCGTCAAGATCTTTGGCCACAGTGAGCATCCTATTCTGGATGGATATGCTGCCTGAGCATGGGGAGGTCAGAGGTATGGTCAGGCTGTCAGAATGCTAGGGATGGGAGATAGAGCATAGGGGACAGATCAGGAGTCCACCCTTACCTCTATGTATTGTGATGTATGACAATATTTTGATTCCTCAACTTAGTCACAGTGAGATCTGAGCTGCCGTTTTTATGTACAGTTACTGTTTGTCCTCACTGCAGCTCCAGATGGCTATGTGCTACTCATGTCCCCAGTTCATAGGTGAAAGACAATGCCAAGGCTCAGGCCCAGTTTGACCCAGAATAGCAGTCCTGACAGATTATAAGCGTTCCTGAGTTGTTTACCCACTGAAAGTGTAAATGGCTTTCAGCATGTAGAATTAAGTGATCATTACCAACTTTTTTTTTTTTTAATCTTTTTGAGATAGGGTCTCCCTGTAGCCCCAGCTGTCCTGAAATTCACTATGTAGACCAGGCTGGCCTTGAACTCACAGAGATCCACCTGCCTTTGCCTCTCTAGTGCTGGGATTATAGGCTTGTGCCACTACCCCCAGCTCATTACCAAATAATTTAAGAACATTGTTGCCTTCAAGAGGACACTGTCTCCAGTAGTTGTCAGTCTGCCCTAGACTCCTCAGGCCCATCCGTACCAATCTTCTGTCTCTCTGTTGACTTGCCTATTCTGGATGTTTGCTATCAGTGGACCTTCTCTTTGGCTTCTTCATTGTGTCTTCTGGCTCTATCCCTGTGACTGAGTGGTCTGCTGTTGTACAGATAAAAAAAATAAAAATAAATAAATAAATAAATAAATAAATAAATAAAAAAGACAGCTTCAGGAATAATGAGAAAATGGAATTTCATTTCCCTGAAAGATCAATAGAAGAGAAGATAACAGAGACTGTTGTAAAATGGGCAGGGAGCTGGCACTATTATACTGGGGTGGTGATAGGTAGTACAGGACTCTACCAGAAATGTGAAGTAGCATGTGTAGACTAGGTAGCTGGATGGGACTGGAACACAAGGTCTCTGGAAGATCTGTACCTATGTGTTCTGGATGCTGACAGAATGAGTGCCCTGTATGTGACAGGAGTGGGTGGTGATGAGCAGTGGTGCAAAGCACTTAAGATGATTGGAGTCCCCTGATACCACACTACCTGTGGAGGAGGATGGGTAGTTATGAGATGTTTATCTAGAAAAGTTGAGGAGGGGGGCTGGAGAGATAGCCTAGCGGTTAAGAGCACCGACTGCTCTTGCAGAGGACCCGGGTTCAATCCCCAGCACCCACATGGTGGCTGAGAACCGTCTGTAACTCCAGTTCCAGGAGAACTCCAGTTCCAGGGGAATCCGACACCCTCTTCTGACCTCCGCGGAATTGCACAACACGGGTGCACAGACCTACATGCAGACAGTACATTCATACACATACAAAAAAAAAAAAAGTTAAGGAGGAAAAGGGGGGTCAGTGCCAGATGTCACGGGAAGTAAGTATCAGCAAGGGGATGCCACTGCTGGTATACTGCTTTATTATTAGAATTTCTATAATAAATGGTATTTGTTATACAAATCAAGTGGGTTGGGGCTGGAGAGATGGCCTAGCTGTTAAGAGCGCTGACCACTCTTGCAGAGGACCTGTTTGATCCCCAGCACCCACATGGTGGCTAAGAACCATCTTTGACTCCAGTTCCAGGGGTATCTGATACCCTCTTCTGACCTTTGTGCACTGCACGACACGGGTGCACAGACCTACATGCAGACAGTACATTCATAAAAAAAAAAAAAATGAAGTGGGTTTTCATGTTACTTTTCTTCCTTGGGAAGTATACAAGTAGATCGGAATTATTTCCTCAAATTTATTAATGAAAAATGTCTCTACCTGAGTTCCATTTTTCCCCACAGTCTGCACTAGAGAGGCGTTTATCCACTGAGATCTGCTCACGCCCTTCCATGCTCTCCAGCCCCTCACTGCTTTTTTATTCATCTTTTCTCTTCACAGTAGGGTCCTTTCTCCTTTCTTGGCCCCTTCTTGTCCCTCACTTGATATTATATCCTCATCCCCCATCCCCTGTAAGTACTAGGTTGACCAGGAAACCCGAGTCAGCTTCAGGTACAAATCTACCAGCACAGCTTGTTCACTCTGGAGAGCCTTCTTGGAGGGGACCTCCTTGCTCCCCAAAACATGTACACACCTTTCTCTTTTCAGGCCTTAATCATTGAGGTTTGCAGAGGGCTGCCCTGTCAGTATATGTAGGCTGCAGATTCCTGGTAGAGCTGAATAAGAATTGGGTACTCTGGGGCCCCTTGGACAGGGAGGGATGTCCATTCTGGCCTCTTCTTTAGGGTTTCTGTCCCCATGGATGTGCTGCCCTGGACCTGCTGAAGTATTCTGTTTCATGTCCATCAACATGGGAATGGCTGAATCATTGTTGCTTTTTCAATAAGAATTTCTTTATTTGTTGGTTCCAGTCACCAATTGACCTTTGTCGCTTCCTTCCCCGTCTCTCTGCTTCGCTGGACACGGCCCAGGGGAGTTCTCAGGTGTGTATCTCTCCTGTTTGTCTCTGTGTAGTCCCCTCTTCCCACTGTGAAGAGCAGCTGGAGCAGGGGGCACACACATGGGACCCTCCTCTGCCGCTGACCATTACCAACGGCTATGCACACTGACCCCTGATTTCTGTCTGGCTGCCAGGCTACCCAGTCCCTGTAGCCCTCTGTTTTGCGCCCAGGCTGCTACTGCCCTAAAGCCCAATTGAGTTTGCTCTACTGCTTACTGACAGGCCCTTAATATTTAATTCCCTTCTTCAAGCCCGAGAAGCCCCAGTGGTCATTTCTGGGGGTTCTACAGAACCACTAGGAACATAAGACAGTTGGCCCACCTTGATGTAGCCCAGAAGCCAAGAATCCATGAGGCCCTGTTAAGTACATCCTAACTGGGCAGCCACGCTGAGCTGCTGTTTTGCTGTAGGCCCTCCTGGTCCACTTAAGTGTAGCCCCTTAGTGTGTTCAGTGGCAGCCAACCCCCTGAGCACAGCTTCTTACTGTTTGGTTTCCTTTGACCTATACCCCTCCAGCCCAGCATTTGGACATGAGAGGTTCCTCATTCCCTACTGGTGACTCTGGCCTAGCCATCTGCTGTGCAGCCCACAGATCTACTTTAACAGGAGTCTCTGGCTCCATCCTGCCTCCTGCTCTCCCAGCCCCTCTGCTGCCTACCCTAACCCAACCAGAAGTAGCCCTAAACACTTTCCACCTTGCTATCTACACTGGCTTAACGCGCTTCTTTTTTCTCCCTCCTCCTGCCCTGTTGCCCGTCTCCTGTGGGACTGGGATGTTCCCGTAGTACGCGATGATTTTTTTGGTAAGGCTAAGGCCGGGCTTCAGTGTGTGTTTCCTCTTTCTGGCCTCCTCTCTATCCAACATCTCATGCTTCGTGAGCCATTTGCTTTGTTCTTCATGGTGGGGTGATGGCAGAGTGAGTGTGGCTACAAGCTTTCCAACTACTGCAGGCCTAGGACAAGGTGCTGTCTCTCCTCTCTCCAGTCTGTCCCAGCTGGGGTGGGAAGTGGCCCCTCCTTCCAAACTGGACAAACCATTGTCAGCCTCTCTGAGCCTCCATAGGCTCAGAATAGACCCTGCTCCCTCTTAGCCTGTCAGGGAAAACAGGCCTTTGCTTGAAGCAAGGGAGGTCAGAATGGACAGCAGATTGGCCTGTGACCAGTACCTCATTGTGCCTTTGCTTTAGCAGACTGTGAAAATGAAAGAAAGCTAACTTGGGGATCAAATTTGGTACTTTGGGGCTTCTGAGACATACATGCAAAGGAACTCAGTCTGTGAGAATCTACTGTGGGGCCTGGTGGTAGAAGGGCTGGGTCAGTTTCCCACAGAAAGGCCTATCCTCACACTCTCTCTCCACTTTTCTGCACTGCTAACGGCCAGGTCCTATCAGGCCTACTTATAGCCTCATGATGGATTGCACCTGCAATAGGCCATCAAATCTTCTGAGCCAAGGGTGTCCTCTGAGTGCTCTACTATTATCTCTATCCCCTATCACTACAATGCCAACATTTATTCACCTGTGGGTAGTGCTGAAAGACCTTGGTTCATCATGGGGAAATCATAGAGCTGAGTAGGACTGGAGTGGGGACAAGGGGTAAAGTGGCTATATAGGAGCCCCTCCAGGCCCTTCATGAGGGATGGTTTTCTGCTGGAGTGCTAGCCATGAGTAATATCCCAGGGCACTGGATGTGAGCCCAGGGAAGAGTGACGCTTTCTGCTGGCTTTAGAAGTGATCAGTGGCCTCCCTAAGCCTTAACTACACCTCCCTTTGCAGCTCAACCACCCTGTAGATAGGATCATCATCTTCCCACCAGCCTTCAAAGAGCAGGGCCAGGAACATTATTACTCTGGGGCAGGAGCAGGTGCAGGAGCATCATAGTTTACCTGGAGGGGCTCAAGGAAATCTCCCCACCTTTCATTTCAGGAATGGGCAAAGAAGTGGGGAACCTGCTGCTGGAGAACTCACAGCTTCTAGAGACAAAGTAAGAGTCTGCCATATGAGCCAGGCCTGACCCAAGCCAGGGACTCTTGGGCTAGATGGCCACTGGAACATATAGAGGTAGCAGCCCACAGGACTCCTGAGTGGCCCATTACCAGCCACCCGTGGTGGTGCACGCCTTTAATCCTGGTGCTCGGGAGGGAGAGGCAGGCCGATCTCTGTGACTTCAAGGCCAGCCTGGTGTACATAGCGAGTTCCAAGCACTGACTGCTCTTACAGAGGACCTAGGTTTGATTCCCCCACCCACATGGCAGCTAAAAACTGTCTTAGGCCAGGCATGGTGGCGCATGCCTTTAATCCCAGCAGAGCCAAGCTGATCTCTACAAGTTCAAGGCAAGCTGGGACTAAAGGGAGACCCTGACTCAAAAAAAAAAAAAAAAGTCCCTATCATTTAGAAGGCAGAAGCAGGCAGATTTCTTTAAGTTCAAGGCCAGCCTGGTCTACATAGCTAGTTCCAGGCCATCTGGGACTACAGAGAGACCCTGTCTCAAAAAGACCAAAACAAAGTCCCTATTTTTGGAGCTGAAGAGATGGCTCAGCAGTTAAGAGCACTGGCTGCTCTTACAGAGGACCTGGGTTTGGTTCCAGCACCCACATGGCAGCTCCCAGCTGTCCATAACTCTGGTATGGGGGGATCCAATGCCCTTTTCTGGCCTCCACAGGCATTGCATGTACATGGTACACTGTCATACACATACATTAAATTAAAATGCTTTTTTTAAAAAACTTTTAAGCCCCTTTCACAGCCAGGAATGGTGGCAAAGGCCTGTACTCCTAATACAAGGCAGAGGTGGGAGGATTGTGAGTTTGAGGCTAATCTGGGCCATGTAACAAAGCTCTATGTCAAAACCAAGAATCTGTGACAAGAGTGTGTGCCTGGACCCTTGTAAAGCCCCCATCTTTCTGCCTTTTAAAGAAATGCCTTGAATGTGGTGAAGAATGACCTCATTGCCAAGGTTGACCAGCTATCGGGAGAACAAGAGGTGCTGAAGGGGGAGCTGGAAGCAGCTAAGCAAGCCAAAGTCAAGCTGGAGAACCGAATCAAAGAGCTGGAAGAAGAGCTGAAAAGGTGAGGACATGAGAAACTTGGGCTTCATGTTGAAGTTCCAGCAGTCACCTCTCCTCTGTGTGTCCTCAATTAATCCAGCCTCTACCAGCAACTTCCAGGAGTCGCCTGCTTCTCTTAATAGCTTTGTGTTGTCACTGCTCCAGGTCCAGCCACTGGGTATGGTCCACTGTCTACCCATTTCTTTGTCCCCTCCCAAGCTCTCTGTGTCCTGACCCAGTTCAGGGTCCTGCTCCATGTCCCCTGATTCTTCAGGAAAGTGTGGTTGAGCAGGCACCTCTGACTACTCTGGCACTGCATGCTCCTTGATCACCCAAGGTCACGTGGTCTTTGGGAATCCTATGTCCTGATCCTAGCCCCTCTGAGATGTGTGGGGTGATGTGGGAAGGGCCTGTGGAGACCAGCTGCTCAGAACTTGGCTGCCCAACAGGATCCCACCCTTCCCTTTGTCTTGGTCTCAGACCATCTTCTCCTTGTCAAGAGCACCCAGATGTCTGGGCTTTGGGGAACATGTATGATACATGTTTGGCAGGGCCCTTACCCTGCCTGCTTCTTCCCACATCTTGCAGAGTCAAGTCAGAGGCGGTCATCGCCCGCCGTGAGCCCAGAGAAGAGGTGGAGGATGTAAGCAGCTATCTCTGTACAGAATTGGTACATCCACTATTAACCTGTGGGCATGGGTGGGCTGGGCATGGGGAGCCCCCCGGACTTACTAATTTTTCTGGCCCCTGGACCTTCCTCCCCCTTCCCTTGTGACATCTGAACCCAGTGTATGACCTGCCACACCACTGAATGACTTGGTGGTGTCAGAACCATCCCTGGCAGCTCTTCCCTAGACCTAAGGCAGGGTCACCTTTCTACCTATTCTCAGTGATACCTTTCCAGTTCCAATAGGTTTTCCTGCCATTTGATGAGGCTGTAGCAGAAGTGCCAACCATTGTTGTGCCTTCTCAGCCTGGAAGCAGACATGTTCTAAAGAAAGCCTTTGGCAATATAGACAGGGGTAGCCCATCCCACAGCCTGCTTGTCCTCCCACTCTCCAAGATTAGCCCTGGGCCAGCATAGCTTGCCCTCCTGTACCATAGCACCTTTCAGAAACA
This sequence comes from Rhizomys pruinosus, assembly GCA_009823505.1. Taxonomy (NCBI): domain Eukaryota; kingdom Metazoa; phylum Chordata; class Mammalia; order Rodentia; family Spalacidae; genus Rhizomys; species Rhizomys pruinosus. The sequence goes on from VZQC01014962.1 coordinate 864,716, forward strand.
GGCTGGGCCCTTGATAACACAGCATCCACCTTATCTCCCCCTCATCTCCTCGGTCATGTTGAGGGGGTGATGAGGCTTTCTTCCCATGTTGGGCAGCCCCCACCTCATAATAATCAAAGGCGAATTATGACACTGAGTAATACAGTGGCCAGCCTAGGCCAGCTCCTCTGCACACTGGCAAAAACAAGAATGTGCAGTGGATGGGACTTGTGCAAGGAGGACCTGTCTCCATACACCTTTCTCATTCCCTGAAGATCATCCTGCTTAGGCTTAGGGTGGTTTTGGAGAGCTGTGTGGCAGACCCCATTCTGGCTGCCCTGCTCTACCCTGTGCCCTTTCCATTCCCATCCATCATCACTTGTCCCATTTAGATCATCCCACTATAACCTTCACCTGGGTGGCAGACACCTCAGAAGGAAGCCAGGTATGCTAGACTGTCCTGCTGGCTCTCCTCAATGGAACCTCATATCCCTTCCCTCTGCAGGACAAAATCCCCATGGCCCAGCGCCGCCGCTTCACAAGGGTGGAGATGGCTCGAGTTCTCATGGAGCGAAACCAGTACAAGGAGCGGCTGATGGAGTTGCAGGAAGCCGTGCGGTGGACTGAGATGATTAGGTGGGCCCCTCTGCTCTTCAGGATCCCACCACATCTTTCTCCCCTAGAGGGTTGGAAAGGTCTGTGAGGTCTTAGAAAATAGGCACCAGGGCTAGCCAGTTCCTCTTGTACCCTCCCCTGCAGAGCATCCCGGGAGCACCCATCTGTCCAGGAAAAGAAGAAGTCCACTATCTGGCAGTTGTAAGTGTGGCTCGGGGGGGGGGGGCGGAGGAGGGGGAGGAGGCCCCCCCCAGCCCACTGCTGCTCTGTGCACATTCACCTCCCTGTCTCCACGGCAGCTTCAGCCGCCTCTTCAGCTCCTCCTCCAGCCCCCCTCCCGCCAAGCGGTCCTACCCATCCGTGAACATCCACTACAAATCACCCACTGCTGCTGGCTTCAGCCAGCGCCGCAGCCACGCCATGTGCCAGGTCTCAGCTGGCAGCCGACCGCTGGAATTCTTCCCTGATGAGTGAGTGTCCCCAGCTTCCTGCTCCTCTGGCCTACTGGGGGGGGGGGGGAGCGGGACCAGGTATTGTAGGGCCACTCTGCTCCATGCCCTAAAGTTGGAGGGCAGACTCAACTTGCTACACTGTGGGATGGGCACTGGCCAGGGCATTCCAGGATGACAGCTCCCTGTATGTACCTTGGCCCCAGCAGGAACAAGTGCTGAGCCAGTGCTAGGGATCTGGATCCTTCTTGACAGGCTGCATTCTTTGGGGATCATTCTCCTAGTTTCTAAAGGCTGTGCTAGGCTCCACAGTGACTGTTCTAGTTTGTCTTTCCATTGCTGTGACAAAACACTCTGACACCAACTTGGGGAGGAAAGGGTTTATTCAGCTTACATCTCCTGGGTCACATTTCATCACTTAGGGAGCCCAAGGCAGGAACTCAGGGCAGGAACCTGGAGGCCATGGAGGACTGCTGTTCACTGGCTTGCTCTCTACTGGCTTGCTCTCTCGCTCATGCCCAGCCTGCCTTCTTATACTGTCACTGCTCAACAATCAAGACAATACACCACAGATGTGGCCACAGGCCAATCCAATGGAGCCAATTCCCCAACCGAGGCTCCCTCAACCCAGGTGTGTCAAGTTTACACCAAAGCTATCCAGCACAGTGACCCCACCAACTCTGTGTGGTCTTGGGCTCTGTGCACTGCCCCAGACACTAGACTGAGCATCTCGCTGCCACAAAGACTCATTTTAGGCCACCTTTGTGAGAAACCTCTGGTGATCTCACCTAGGCAGCACTACGGCTGCTCCCAGCGGAGCTCTAGTCCCCAACAACAGCATACCCCAGGACAAGGACAAGAGCTAGGAGTGACCTCAGCCCAGGGTCACATACCACATGGAGGAATGTGATCATTTGTTGGATGAGTACCTATACCCCAGAAAAGGCAAGGGCAGATCAGATGGGCTCTGAGGCATGGCAGACTACTAGGCAGGCTTGTGGGGCTGTGGGCACTCCATCCTCACAGTCTGCTGACCTTGGACAGATGTAACTTGTCATTCCTCTTACCCAGTGACTGTACCTCTTCTGCCCGGCGGGAGCAGAAGCGTGAACAATATCGCCAGGTGCGGGAGCATGTGCGCAATGATGATGGGAGGCTGCAGGCCTGCGGGTGGAGCCTGCCTGCCAAGTATAAGCAGGTACTTGGGGCAGAAGACAATGTCCAGAAATGGGGAGGGTGTGGTGCGAGGGGCAGCAGCAAGGCCCAGCACACTGAAGGTGCAGGGCAGGAGTCACAATGCAGGTAAGAGGCCAGGAGGTCCTCTATGCCCAGCCTGCCCTGGATGGATCTAGCTGTGAGGGCCTGGCTCTCCAGGCCCAATGCACTGTATACCAGAAGCTATCAGACTTCTGAAAAGTGGGTAACTGTCCTGCCCTAGTACATTACCACCTTCTTTGTTGCAGCTGAGCCCCAATGGAGGCCAGGAAGACACCCGGATGAAGAATGTGCCTGTCCCTGTGTACTGCCGCCCTCTAGTGGAGAAGGACTCCACAATGAAGGTAAGTAAGCACTCAAGACCTTGCTCAGAGGTCCAGGACAGCTTGGGGAAGGGGGATTGTCCCATTGCCACAGCGCTTAAGAACCCAGCAGAGGAGCCAGTACACCTGGACCCCACAGCCCTGTTCTTGCAGCTCTGGTGTGCTGCTGGTGTCGATCTGAGTGGATGGAAACCGAATGAGGAGGACCCTGGCAGTGGAGTTAAGCCTGTTCCAGGTCGAGACCCTCTGACCTGTGACCGGGAAGTGGAAGGCGAACCCAAGAGCAACCAAACATCACCCGAGAGGAAGAAGGTCAGTATGTGGTCAAGAGTGTGGTCCTGCTGGATACGCCTTTTTTTTTTTTTTTTTTTTTTTTTTTTTTTTTTTTTGATGCGCCTTTAATCCCAGCACTCAGGAAGCAGAGGCAGGCAGGCAGATCTCTTTGAGATGAAGCCCAGTCTGGTGGTCTACATAGCAAGTTCCAGGTCACCTGGGGCTACAGGGAGACCCTATATTACAGAAAGAAAGGAACCAGAGGGAGAAACAAAAGAAGGAATGTAGTTCTGTCTTATCCTACTCAGTCTCTAGGTAGCTCCCTGCAGGTTTGAACTGAAAGTTGACAGAACTTGGTAACAGTGCAACAGTGCTTCCCTTTTCCTCTGTGAGTCTGAGAAAGGAGGCAGATGTTATCAGCAATCCAGGACACCATTGCTCCCCTCTGTACGCCAGGCTACCTCCTAGTCCATGAAACTGTGGGACCACTCACTGCCCTTGGTCAACAGAGGTCAGGCTTAGAAGAGCCAAACACAGCTTGCCTCATGCAGAAATGGGCAACGGGAAGAGCTGCACACTGAGAAGCCCAGTCCTTCTCAGTGGAGCCCAGAGCACAATCACATCCTCATTTAGGGGTCTTGGGGGTAGCCTCTGAACTTCGAGCTTCCTCCTGGAAGTGAGCCATCAAGATCTGGTATTAAGTTCTTGTTTAGGGTAAGGGAAGACAGTTGTGTCCACCGATGCTATATTCAAGGCTAGATCCTAGGTGGTCCCAGACTCCCTGTCTCAGCCTTGACTCTTCCCTCCTCCCCCTACCCAAAATAGGCAAAGGAGGTCCCTGAGACAGATGCTACCTCCAGCCGGGTATGGATCCTCACCAGCACCGTGACCACCAAGGTGGTGATCATCGATGCCAACCAGCCAGGCACCATTGTAGACCAGTTCACTGTCTGCAATGCCCATGTCCTGTGTATCTCCAGCATCCCTGGTGAGCTGGGTCCCCACTGCCATATGGCAGACACTTCCTACTTGTGGACATTGCCCTGCAAAGCTGGTGCTGAAGCCAAGTGGCTCCCCATTTTTACCCAGATATGAATGGGATATTGTGTAAATGGAGATAAAAGGCCTGTTGGGTATGTGAGTAGACAGTGGGCCAAGTTAGACCATGGACCACATGTTCCAGAGGAAGCTCACTTGGGCACAGAATTCACCCTTAGCAGCAGCTCCATGACCTCCCTGCTAAGTCCTGCGAGTCTGGTTTGAAACCTCAGCTGTTTGGCCTCTACTCTTCAGGGTTCTTCCAGGTCTGTCATGACAGGTTCTCTGAGGAATGGAACCTTCCTACTCAGTTCCCCTCTGCCTGTGCCCTTAAGTCTAATCCCTGGGAGGCTGTGTGTTACTGTGTGTGGAGACTGGGCTGGCTAAGAGCATAGCCAGCCTAATAGGCAGCTTCCATCATCCTCTGACTCCATTGAGCTGAAGCTTTGGGTCAGGTGGCTTTCTGGTATTGGGCTGATGGGCTGGCAATCTTCCCCTTTCCCAGCGGCCAGCGACAGTGACTACCCTCCAGGGGAGATGTTCCTAGACAATGATATGAACCCTGAAGACTCTGGAACTGATGGTGTACTGGCTGGCATCACCCTGGTAGGGTGTGCTACTCGATGCAATGTCCCACGTAGCAACTGTTCCTCCCGAGGAGACACCCCAGTGCTGGACAAGGGGCAGGGTGAGTCCTAGACAGTTTTCTCCCTATCTCCTCATTCCTCTGTTACTACCCAACCAAGCTTACTTGTCTTTCCACAGGGGAGGTGGCTGCCACTGCTAATGGGAAAGTCAACCCATCCCAGTCCACAGAAGAAGCCACAGAAGCCACAGAGGTGCCAGACCCTGGTCCAAGTGAGCCAGAGGCATCTGTAGTTCGACCTGGGCCCCTGACAGAGCATGTCTTCACTGACCTGGCACCTACCCCACCTTCCAGCACCCAGCCTGGCAGGTGGGCTTTCTCAGGTTGGGTCAGATGAGTGGAGGGGGAAGATGGCAGAGGTGGGCAGGGAGCAGGCTTGGGCTTCTGTGGCCCACCCTACAGCTGTCATCCTGCTGCAGTGAGAACGGGCCTGAGCTGGATGGCAGCAGTGTACAGCCCCAGATGGAGCCAAGTGGGGAGCCCTCCGCAGCCAGCAGCAGTGCCGCACCTACCATGTGGCTAGGAGCCCAGAATGGCTGGTAGGTGCACAGCTGGGGACACAGGACATGGGACATGGTGGGGCAGGAAGGCTTGGTCAACCCTGCAAGCCTTGTCTACCTGCCTTTCCCTGTAGGCTGTACGTACACTCAGCAGTGGCCAACTGGAAGAAGTGTCTGCACTCTATCAAGCTGAAAGACTCTGTGCTGAGCTTGGTGTATGTGGCCCCCACTGAGGGCACAGGGTGAGGGAGCTGAGGGTCTAGGCAGTGTCAGCCTGCCTCACTGACTTCCCATTCCAGGCATGTCAAAGGCCGAGTGCTGGTGGCTCTTGCAGATGGGACCCTGGCCATCTTCCATCGTGGTGAGGGTAAGGCCTCATAGTCCTTGCAGAGATAGGTCTAGGGGCTCTTTGGGTCCCTGGGTCCATCCTGAGCCTTGGGATGGGCCCTGCATCCCAGCCTTGTGAGCAGAGGTGGAATCTAGCCAAGCCTGAGCAGGTATCCTGGGTTCTCTCCAGATGGCCAGTGGGACCTGAGCAACTATCACCTGATGGACCTGGGCCACCCCCATCACTCTATCCGCTGTATGGCTGTTGTGGATGACCGTGTCTGGTGTGGCTACAAGAACAAGGTGCATGTCATCCAGCCCAAGACAATGCAGATCGAGGCAAGTGCTGAGCACTGGGCTCCAGGGAGGGGAGGGACTCCAGCCAGATCAGAGACTGCACGACACAGGTGACCCCTACATTACAGCAGCTCCACGAGCCTTCCCTCTCCATTGCCACCCCTGATGATGGCTACCATGACTCCACAGAAGTCATTTGATGCCCATCCAAGGCGGGAGAGCCAGGTTCGACAGCTGGCCTGGATTGGTGATGGCGTGTGGGTCTCCATCCGCTTGGACTCCACCCTGCGACTCTACCATGCTCACACCCACCAGCACCTGCAGGATGTGGACATCGAGCCTTATGTTAGCAAGATGCTGGGTGAGCCAGGCATGGTAGCACATGCCCATAATCTTTAACATTTGGGAAGTTAAGGCAGGAGGAACAGAAGTTTAAAGCTCATCCTCAGCTACATAGCAAGTTCAAGGCTAACCTGGGCTACATGAGATTAATCTTGAGATTAATTAATTGTGTTAGGTTAGGGGTGTGCCAGGCATGGCAGCTGGGACATCCAGCACTGGCCGCACTGACCCTTCTTCTTGCCCCCACCAGGCACTGGCAAGCTGGGCTTCTCCTTTGTGCGCATCACAGCCCTGCTCATCGCTGGAAACCGCCTCTGGGTGGGCACTGGCAATGGGGTTGTCATCTCCATCCCCCTGACCGAGAGTGAGTGACTCCCCAACCACAGGGGATACCTATCAAGCAAGGGGCAGCCATGCTAGATTCCAAGGGTAGGTGGGCTCCCCAGTCATCTCCGGCCAAGCTCAGCCTCCCTTCTTCTCTCCTCCCCAGCTGTAGTTTTACACCGAGGCCAGCTCCTGGGACTCAGAGGTAAGTCAACGGCACCTGCCCAGAGCATCTGCTGTGCCGTCCCCACCCTACTCCCAGGTGCCTGCCGAAAATAAAGCCCCACCTTCCTGTCCCTTTCTTCCCAGCCAACAAGACATCCCCCACATCTGGGGAGGGGGCCCGCCCAGGGGGTGTCATCCACGTGTATGGGGACGACAGCAGTGACAAGACAGCCAGTAGCTTCATTCCCTACTGCTCCATGGCCCAGGCTCAGCTTTGCTTCCACGGGCACCGTGATGCCGTCAAATTCTTCGTTTCTGTGCCAGGTGCATAACCAGTCTTGCCCCCATTTTGCCTACTGTGCTATAGTGGCACAGCTATGGCCATTTGGGAAGCTACTATACTGAGGTCCTTCTGCCCCATGACAGGAAATGTGCTGGCCACTCTGAATGGCAGTGTGTTAGATAGTCCATCAGAGGGCCCAGGGCCTGCTGCACCTGCTGCAGATGCTGAGGGCCAGAAGTTGAAGAATGCACTGGTACTGAGTGGAGGTGAAGGTTACATTGACTTCCGCATTGGTAAGTGGGCACAGGCCAGAGGTGGGTCCTGGTGTGAGTAGGTGGGAGCCTTCTTCATGACTAAAAACTCCCAGGGGACGGAGAAGACGATGAGACGGAGGAAGGCGCTGGGGATGTGAGCCAGATGAAGTCTGGGTTGTCCAAGGCCGAGCGCAGCCATATCATCGTGTGGCAAGTGTCCTACACCCCTGAGTGAAGCTGCCCTGCCTGATGCCAACTGTATATAGGACCCTGCCTGCCTGCTCCCTGCCTGCCCTCAGGGGAAGCCAGGCCCATCCACCCCCTTCTAACCTCTCAACTTGCAGCTTTTGCCTGAGGTCCACCCTGCCCCCAGCTGTTAGGGAGGGGTGAGGCAGGTCTTTGGGAGGATGGCAGGAGCAGATGGGGTTCCCATCAGGGAGGAAAGAGCCTCTGGGATATCTGTTATTCAGCAGCTCCTGATCCTGGTCAGCACCCAGCCCAACAGGATGTCCCAGGGGCCCTTCAGGGCAAGGCAGGACCAAGATTGCTATGGGCAGCCCTCCTTAGTCCTGGTGGGAACAAGGGCCTTCTCCCAAGTCCACTTGTTTTCATCCCCAGCCCTTGCTGTCTCAGAGGAACTCAGACCCAGCTGCCCTCCTCTGCCCAGATACAGGGCTCAGGCTGCCTTGGTTTCTGGACCTCAACCAGCCTTCTGTGGGCTTTCCCCATCTCCAAACTTCTATTCCCTTGGTCCCCAACCTGGGTCTCACTTGGGACCTGGCATGAAAGCTCAGGGCCAGGCTCCCTGGGCAGCTGCTTCAAAAGATGAACCAATACCCCTTAACCCAAGGGAGCCCAAGGTTGCCCAGCCCCTCACAGACCAGTGTACCCCAGGCTCTTCTGAGGCACAAGACCCACCTTGGAGGAGCAAGATCCTGGCACCCTGCCCCTCCCACAAGCCCCTAGGGTAGAATTTCTCAGGCTGCTAGGGCAGGCCCAGGCCTCAGGAAGAAGGGTGGCCCTGGCAACCCCAGGGTCAGTCCTAGGATGCAGGCTCAGGTTAATGGGGAGATGGTGTATTCCCAGAGGGCCTGCCTCCTGCACAGGGCTCCAAGGAGCCTAGCTCCCAGACACATACTAAGTGCCTAGGGTTGCCCATGTGGCCTGCTCTCTTGGAAAGCAACTGACAAGAAGCTGCCAGGCAGAGGCCAGAAAGGCTGACAGGTCAGGATGGGAACAGGTCGGGGGGGGGGGGGGAGAGCACTGCCCTGGGCCACCCTGACAGGGTAGCCTGTTCTGCTGGTCCCCCTACCTTCCTCATCCTGGCCTGATCAGGGCCAGCTAGTCCCTGCTGCCCCCTCCCCACCAGAGAAGCACATATCCCGGGGCATTGTCATTGAGCCTATCTGGCCACCGCGATCTGCAGCTACAGGCTTCTCCCCACCACCCTGCCACATCTCCACTGTGATGTATGTCCCTTGTCTATTCCCACAGGAGTGTGAAATGACTGGGGTTAACTGGGTGGGTGTAGCAGGAGGAAAGGGCTGGTGCAACTCTCCTCAGGCGTTGGCCCTGCAAGTGAACCCACATATCTGCTCTGTATGTAATAAACGTCTTAACACTGTACCTCTGTATTGGGACCATGCCAGTACACACAAAGGTTTTCTGTTGTTTATTATGAAAGAAATAGAGGAAGGGGTGGTGGGAACCGCTGACCCTGTACAAACTAGATTGGGTGGACCTGCACTCACACCCGTATCACTGCTGCCAAGTCCTGTGGGCATACATGAGTCCACATCACCTTGGGCTGGCAACACTACTCCCAGGAGTGTCTATTCGTATAGCCAGTGCCCAGCGCTGTCCTCCCAACACAGGAGCTCATCCTCATGAAACCAGAGCGAAATCTCTCGGTGAGCACTCTCCACAGAGTCGCTGCCATGAATCACGTTCCTGTGCAGGAACCGACAAATCAGCACCCATTAAGGACTGAGGGACGCAGGAGAAATTTAGCATAGGACTTACTTGCCAATCTCCACGCAGAAATCCCCCCGGATGGTACCAGGCGTGGCGTCCCCTGGGTCAGTGGCCCCGATGAGGGCCCGGGACGCTCGCACGACATCCAACCCTTGCCATACCTGCAGGGGCCACCATCAGCTCACCAAGGATTCCCGGTGCCTCCCCGGCCCCGTGCTGGCACGCGGAAACTTACCATAGCCACCACGGGCCCAGAGCTCGTACTTAACCAGGCGGCTGTAAAAAGGGCGCTCGCGCAGCTCAGCATAGTGCTCCCGCAGCAGCTCTTCGGAGGCCTGTAGGAAGAACCGCCACCTGCACCTAGGCCCTAGGTCCCGCCCGCACCCTTCCCAGCTCCACCTGACCCTTAAGCTCCCGCACCTGCACTAGTTTCAGTGCCACCAGCTTGAAGCCCTTCCTCTCGAAGCGCCGCACAATCTCACCCACCAGCCGCCGCTGCACACCGTCGGGCTTCACAGCCAAGAACGTGCGCTCGTTCACGTCGCTGCAAGCTACGGGAAACGGCGTCAGGCCTATCCCGTTGCGCGCCCCCGCCCCGGCTCGGCTCGGCCCAGCCCCGATGCTCACCTACGGGAAAGAGGTTGGCGAAGATGGTCAGCACCAGGCAGATCATGGCGGCGGATGGGGCGGGCCGGACGGCGCGGGGGCGGAGCCTCCATGGAACTCCGGGGCGCGGGTTCTCCCTGCGACCTGCAGTCCCCAGAGCGCAGCCGCAGTGTCTAAGACAGACTAGGGTGCGTGCCAGTATACTAGGCGCCCTGCTCCGCAAAGCTACCTTCCCTCCCCACAGTCCCATGCAGCGAAACCACAACACAGGGCACTTCATACGTTTATTCCCGGCCGCAGGAACTAGCAAGGGGCCACCTGGAAGTGTTGGCAGCCTGCCATCTGGGATCCCTCATTCATAGGCAGGCCTTAGGGCTGCAAGCTCTCTAATCCTCCAAAGGAGGAGTCAAAGACACTTGTCTATCAAATGACCCACAGGACCTCTCTGTCAGTCCAAGCAGTTAGACTGGGGTGCCCTTGGCCCTCCCCTTGGTCTCCTGTTTTGCAGGGTAGTCCCAGGAAGGCACCCGTGTCTTTTCCAGGTTCAGTAGCGGCTCCTGAACGCTGGTATCTCCGTTTTTCCGTCGTTCCGCAAGGATCATGGCTCGCAGCAGAGGGGGGTAGGGGACAAGGCTCGGTCTGTCCTCTGGCTTTGGAGTGAACGAAGTGAAGGCCTCCTCCTCATGCCTAGGCACCAACCGCCAATCGTGATACATTACATGTTCAATTTCCCGGGCACTGTCCTCCGTCTTCCCTAGGAAAAGAAGACAAGGCTAACTGCGTGCTGGTTGGATAGTATACTGGCCATCACCGGTTTCTGCCAGCACTCAGCCTTACCTTTGAAGGTCAGAATGCCCCAGGCCTTCCCGTGATCCAAGTTCTGCAAAAGAATAGGGAGACTTGTCAACTCGCAAAACCCCTGCTCCCACGCAAGTGGAGCAGAAGCCTCTGACCCTGAATTACGTGTGGGTACGACAAAGACACACGCCCAGGTGGTTCAGTGTGGGTACGACCGGACCAGTGTGGTCCAAGGTAACCAACACAGAGCAAGTGTAGACCAGGACAGGCAAGAACGGGAGCGCGCGCACCTGCGCCGTGTAGTCGGGCCGCACACGCGTGAGGCGCCAATAGCACGGCTCGTCGTGCTGCCACAGCCAGGACTTGCGGGTGACCAGACGACCCAGACCGAACGACGGGAGGCGGGAGAGCAGCTGCAGGAGGCGGCTCTCGTGGCGCACGTCCTCCCAGGCGCGCACAGGTAGCCGGCGGCCCGAGTACGGCCTCGTCAGCGTCTCGTAGTCCAGGGCGTAGAGCTGCGAATCTCGCGGTCGGTTCTGCTGCTCACGCAGGGCGCGCACGCGACGGGCCATCTCGGCGATCAGTCGCGGTCTCACTTTCTTCCGCGCCATGCCTGTGTCCTCACCCGGCCGGAAACCTGCGCTTCGGGAGCCCGCCCGTGCCGGAAGCGGCGGGCCTCCTGGACAAAAGCGTCCGGGTAGGTCCGGAAGCTATAGGAAGGCTGGGCTATGGCAGAGGTGAAATCCAGGAGAGCCAGGATTTCACGTCGCGACCGTAGCCTGGGCCAGCAGCGTTGCCCGACCTGGGAGGTCTCGGATTCCGACGCGGAAGGCGCCGCCTCTGCGGGGGTCGGTGCCGAAGCCCGGGGTGCGGTGAGCCAGCTCAGGACGCCAGCCCCGGCACCACGGGCGGATCAAGTCCTGAAGTGCCTGGCGGTGTGTGTGGACCCAGGTGCGGGACGGAGAGGCGAGAGGAGACCAGGGCGGGGGGCCGCGGAGATCCGGAGCTCCCTCCAAGGCAGCGTCGCAGGCCTTCACTGTGTCGGGAGGGGGGCGGGGGAGGACTTACCTGTCGCCTGCCGGTCCCAGCTGTTCTAGAAGATGCCGGTTCGGACATCCTGATGGAGGCTCTGGGCGCGCTGGGCTGTGAGTACCGCATTGAGCCGCAGTGCCTGGCCCGCAGCCTGCAGTGGAGCAGAATGAGACCCTACCCGGACCCCCGCTGCGTGAGTGTCTACCTGTCACTTGCCTGCTGGAGAGGCAGATGGAAATACGGTGCTTGTCTCTCAGAGGAGTAACCTAAAAACTAAAGGATACTCGAGTCGCACTGGGAGCAAGAAACCTGAACTCAGCTGCTACAAGAGAACTTCCTATTACAATGAGGCTGGGTTTAGGGTTCCTGCTGTTCATCAAGTTAGGCTAGTTTGGGACTCTGGGATTTCTGAGGAGTCCTGGCAGGCCAGAGCTTGTCTGTGCGGAGAGTTGCAAGGCTGGTGGTGTGCCTAGTGTTCAGCGGGGAAGAAGCCCAGGACACCTGGGCTGAGAGCAGTACCCGTAATGTCCCCACAGGTGCTTCCTGAGGCACCCAAGGAGGATGAACAGGAGCAGTTGCTGCTGCTGGAACCCCAGGAGTTTCTTCAGGGCGTTGCCCAGCTGACCCAGGTGTGGGGAGCGGCCTTATCTTTCTTTGTCTTTAGGACTGGTCTGAGTAAGGCTGGAGTTTCTGTCTGCTAAAGCCACAGAGGTATTGATGGTGAGATAAGAAAACCTGCAAAGTGCTGTCTGACATAGGAGCTTCGAAGGTCCTTGGGAGGACCAGGAGTGGTGGCAACACATGGGGAAGGTGGAAGGGGTTGGATTCTGACTGGCAGTTTCCACATGGAATTAGCACCGGCTGTGGGAGCCCCCTACAACAGCTGACAATCCAGCCATTTGGCTGCTCATGTAATCCTTATTTAAGTGGTACCACACCTGAGTGATAATTGCTTAGAGCACAATTCTAAATTCTTTGTGGGTGCCAGGGTACAAAGACCAGTGTTTTTCTTTTTTTTATTTTTATTTTTCTATTTTCTTTTTTATGTGTATAGTGTACTGTCTGCATGTAGGTTGGTGCACCTGTGTTGTGCAATGCCGCAGAGGTCAGAAGAGGGTGTCAGATTCCCCTGGAACTGGAGTTAAAGACGGTTCTTAGCTGCCATGTGGATGTGGGCATCGAACCCAGGTCCTCTGCAGGAGCAGTCGGCGCTCTTAACCCCCAAGCCATCTCTCTAGCCCCCGACCAGTGTTTTCCAAGCCCCTGCTGTGTGCCAGCCAAGGACAAGGCTGGGTATAGAAGTGAGGGAGCTGGCTCACTTCAACTCCAGAACCTGGGGTGTGCCTATGTTCTCCTGGGCCATAAGGAGGCAGAGCTGATCTCTGGGAGAGCTGTGAGGACAGGGTACAGAATCTGTAGGCTTCACCTTATTCCTCTTTCCTCTGTAAATTGGCCATTCTGGTGTGAGCGGGCCTGCTGTGTGAGCCCTCCTGTGAACAGGTCTGTGTTCTTGCTTTCAGATCACAGGCCCCCTCTGCTCGCTGCCCTGGCTTTCTCCCACCAGCCCCACACGTCCCCACTTGGCTGTCATTGGACTGGACGAATACTTGTGGTACCACTCACCCGAACCACCTCAGTAGGCCTGGCTGGGATGGAATTCTAAACGACGGGGGCACCTCTAAGGGCTGCTGTGTCATAGCTGGGTGGGTCCTATAGAGGCATATTTGGGGGAACCCAACAGATGGTCATCTCTACAGGTCTCACCAGCCCAGTTCCCAGAAGACACAGCAGCTGGAGAGGTCAAAGGAAGTTCAAGCCAAAGATGCCATTGGTTGGCCTCAGGTGGAGGAGGTAAGGGTTAGCATAGATTGAATGACTCAGCTGGCCTTGGCCCCTGTGTTTGAGTCGCTTTCTAAGGCCTGGCAGGGCTGAGCTTGGCTCCTGGCATGATTGGGGTTGGTGCTCCCCAGAGGACACCTAGCCCACACCCACTCACACTTCCCAGGCCCTGGTACTGCTTCAGCTCTGTGCAAACGTGGACGTGCTGCTGGTGGCCTCGTGGCAGGAGCTGAGTCAGCATGTGTGTGCCTTCACCAGGGCTCTTTCCCAGCAGCCCTCTAAGTATGTGCCCCTACAAAGGCCAAGAGAGGGCGGGGTTGGGCTAGAGAGCAACATGACGTTTCCAAGGTTTCTGGCTCCCGTCTCATTTCAGGCAGAAGCGGGACTCCAAGGCCTTTTCCTTCTGCACAGCAGGACGCTGGGCTTCAGGCCAGCGAGTAGCCAGAGATGGTTCTGGGCTCCATGAAGTGTGGTGGAGACAGATCAGGCAGTTTAATCGAGTCAGCCCAGCTGTGGCTGATGCTGTCGTCACCGCCTTCCCCTCACCCCGCCTTTTGCAGCAAGTGAGTCTCCCACTTGACCCCTCCCAGGACCAGGTCCTAAGGACCACCTGTTCACACCTGTGTTCACCCTAGGCTCTCAAGGCCTGCAGCACAGAGCAGGAACGCCTGGGCCTCCTGGCTGACCTCCCCGTGAAGGCCCACAGAAGCAGGCAGCCCCGCAGAGTAGGACCTGACCTCTCGCGCCGCATCTGTATCTTCTTGACCACCACCAACCCCAACCTCCTGCTGGACCTGGGCTCCTGACCATGCCTGTGGCATCCCTGAATGTCCTACCTATCAGTAGGAGAAGCCTACTACCCTAGGAACTGACCCACAAAACTAACCCTGAGGGAAAGGCAAAGGGTGGAACCCAGCCACTGTACTTCCTCAAAAGCCTAGGGTAGGCTCTGTCCATGGCACCTCAGGAGGGGAGGATGAACAGAAGAGCCTGAGGATGGCAGGCAGCTGGGCTGCTACAGTGGCCGGGGCTTCTTCCTTTGGCCCATATACCAGCTGCAGGGAGCCTGGTGGTATGGCTGAGTGCCTGGGTGGGTACTCAGACTGAAGGGCAGTGCCCAAGCAGACCCACTGCCACCTGAAAACTTATGGTACTCCCTTGGGAAAAGAGACACTAGGGAAAGAACTGGGCCTGCCCTTCCTTAAGCTACTGGACACAGCCAGACCTAGTAGAAGGCAAACAGGTATAGGTAGCCCAGGCCTTGGTGTGGACTCTTTAATGTTACAGCATATGGGAATGAGACATAAACCCTTCACAGGGCACTAGTTGACAACATGCAAAGCAAGTCTGGAAAATCCCACGGTCCTGTGGGTTAGAAACAGCCCTTTTCTTCCCTGGGCAGAGTCTACCACCCTGGGTCAGCTAGCCTCCCAGGCTTGTGATCTGGGTCCAGGAGTGTTTGGGCATCTTCTCCTCGGACACCTGGAGGGAGACTCAGAGGACAGGGGCAGTGCCTCCCCAGCAGGACAGGGTTAGAGTAGCCTCGACTGTGGCCCTTGTCCTGGTCTCAGGGAGATGGAGACAACCCCAACCAGACCTCAGTTCCTCCCTTTCCTGCTGCCCTGGAAGGAAAGGACAGAGGAAGACTGTCTCAGCCCCAGGCCATTCCCACTGGGCAAGTCAGGTCCTTCGGCAGCGCTTCCTCTGACAGGGCCTGGTCTCAGAATTCTCAGGACTGGTTGTGGATGTGCCAGGTGGGGGTGCCGGGGGTTTCCGGTGATTACAGTTCATGCTCAGGACCCAGCCCAGCTTGTTATGCAGCACCTGCTTGAGGCCAGGTGGCAGGGGCAAACCCTCTAGGGTGTCACCAGAGTCTGGCCGTAACTGGCGCAGGCGGTAGCAGCACAGGTATTGCAGGGAAGTAGAGCTGGCACAGGAGCGGATGACCTTCATGCTGCTCTTGGCCGCTGTGGAGCACACCATTGGGTAGAACCTCCTGTTTTGGAGCCGAGTTGCAGCTACTCCTGAAAGGGAAACTCACCCTAAGTCCCTCATAGCCCCTTCCCTGGCCCTCCCTGGCCTATCACACACACACACACACACACACACACCTACCTACACACACACTTTCTCACACACACACACACACACACACTCTCTGACAGAATGGTTATCTGAACTTCACTCTGGCCTGGTGATCTCAGCTTGGCTTCAGTCCTTTGTACTCTCAAAGCAGCCTTAATTCAGCCCAACCCTGCAGGCTCCCATCTCTGGAGTCCCTTCAGGGTTAGACTTGAGGGAAGACACCCTCTCACCTATGCACTTCCTGTTCTTGAAGAAGGTCAGTGTCCCATGCCAGGTATCCAAATGTACGCCAATGATGGAGCCCTGGCCGAAGCGTGAAGAAAAACTTGTCTTATCGCCTTTGTGGTGAAGGAGGCCTGGAGGCAGTGAGATGGGTGAGCCTGCAAGGTCTGCTGCACTGCCAGCCCCCTGTCCTGCAAACCCCCCCCCGCCCCCCCCCGGGGCAGAACCCACCTGTATAGGAGAGGCCCCAGCTGTCTTCATCCCTGCCAAGCAGGCTACAGAACGTATGGTGGTATTTGTCCAGGTCTACGTCTGATGTCCCAATGCCCACCATCTGGGAACAGTAGGGCTAATTAGTGGGGTGCCTGGGGTCAGGGCCTATGGCAGCTGCCCTCCTGCCTAGATCACTTACCATGTCGGTGCCATACACAGGAGAGGTCATCTTGATCTCCCAGAAATGCTGGCCATCCCCTAGCTCTTTGGTACCCCTGATGGCTGCAGTGCCACAGCTGTACTCCATGTGGAAGCTGACCTTGCGGTTGTCACAGCTCAGTAACGTGGCAGAGGACTTGTTCAGGTCATCCCAGACCCAGTCAAAATCTGTAAGACAGAGAGCCCAAGCTAGGTAGGGCCAGAGCCACTCTAGTGTTCCCAGAAAACCAGTCCAGGCCTCCACCTAAGTCCCCACGTCCCCACGGCAGGCACTCACCCTCATCCTCCTCACCACAGCGGCAGTCCTTGCCACGGTGCGTTGTATGTAGGCTGCTGCAGAAAACAGCCTCACTCTGGCCCTCACAGTCACAGAAGGACTCTCCAGTCACAGGCACAGCACTGGGGATGGATGGTGGCAGGGACGAGTACTCAGGGTCTGAGTCTGAGTCACTATGCTGGAAGGGAAAGGGTAGACTCTCCTTCCTGTGGCAGCCTTCCCACTGCCAGTCTACCAGATCCCTTCTGATGTTCACCAAGGAAGGAAAATTGAGCTTCCAGGGAAGGATGCTGAGACCTGGCCCCTGTGCCTGACTGGGTTCAGTGGGCGGGGAGGTGGCTCACTGACATCACTCGCACCACACCGTCTCTCTGCCACCATGTACACCCCTGAGCTCCTCAGGGAGTGCCCCCAGGTTACCCATTACTGACAACTATCATGATTTCTGGGAAGCTGAGGTGGCCAGCAACAGACACTTGAAGAAAATGGGCCCTGCCCTCCTACTCGGGCCATGTGTGCTGGATGACAGAGCAATACTTCCAGAGGCCAAAAAGAACCAGACGTAGGATGCCTCCCCCACCCCCCACCACCAAGGAGCCAGTCCGAACAACTACTTGCCGAGAGGGAAGAATAGATGGGCCAGACCTAGAAAGCTGGACCCAGCTGGCTTAAACAGGGTCCTCAGAAGCCAAAGCCAACCTGAGCCACCCTGGCTCCAGGCTAAAAGGAAGGAAGGGAGGGAGCTACTTAGCCCGACACAGGGCCCAGGGAGATCAGAAGCTGCCACATAGTACTGCAGGTCCATTAGATGACAGATGACAGGTAGCATGTGTGTGTCACTGCCTCCATCCCACAGAAGCCTGTGAGGCATAGTCTGCTCCAAGTCACGCTGTCATTGGAAGCAATAGGTGTGGCTGGAATTTAAGCTGGCCTATCAAGTTCGGAGCCCTCAGGAAGGGCCTGGACACTGCTGACCAGGTCAGTAAGCCTATGGCTTCCAGGTTTTCATCAGAACCCATCAATCCGATGAGGCTCAAGGAGGGGCCCAGTGCTACCCAAGACACCTGTCAGCTATGACAGCATAGGAGAAGCAATACAAGAAGAACCAGATGTCCATTGCAATGGCAGGGACAAGATGATCACCATGCCCCAGCAGACCTACGGGTCCTACAGAGATGAGTGGAAATCCCTGTCAGGTGCATCAAGCTGGGTCTCTACCCCTGCTCTGCATTCCTAGGTGTCCCTGTGTCCAGAGAGGCTCCAAGCAAGGAAGGATCAGGAAATGTAAACTTCAAGAACCACAGATACAAATAAAAATGAAAGGTACTTGCTGCCAAGTCTGATGACCTG
Organism: Rhizomys pruinosus; assembly: GCA_009823505.1. NCBI lineage: Eukaryota > Metazoa > Chordata > Mammalia > Rodentia > Spalacidae > Rhizomys > Rhizomys pruinosus. Next base: position 882,361 of record VZQC01014962.1, read on the forward strand.
AGTTTGTTCCCAGGATCCTACACAGTGGAAGGAGAGCTGACTACCTCTACATGTCCCCACACTCATATGCACACAATAAAGAAACTGCCTCAAGTTGAAGGCAGCCTGAAGTACAGCATGAGACCATGTCTAAAAAAAATCAACAAAAAGTAAACCACAGATGCTTAAAGTGAATACTTGTACTGAAAAACTAAACATTCAGATCCAACAAGAAGGCTCGGCAGTAAACACCTGCTGCACAAGCCTAACAACCTAAACTAGACCTCCAGAACCAAGTAAAGTTGGAAGGAAAGAACAAACTCCAGTAACATTGTCCTCACAGCCACACACACACACACACTGCGGTACACATGCCCAGCAAGTACACCACATAAATACAATAAGGAAAAAAAACATAAGGTATGAACCAAGTTGACAATAGCTTTTCTGGAAGCTGGCAAGGCTGACCATCATCTAGAACCTCCATTCCCTGGGCAGGTTCCCTGTCTGTTGAGTCTCTTAACACCCTCAGATGTTAAGATGTTCATTACCAGACCAAAGAACCTCGCCAAGCATAGTGTACCAGTAAACAATCTAGTCACTTAGCATCTTCCTCTGACTCCCCATCCATAGACTAGCCACATTCATCTTGCCACTAGGACTTACCTGCCCATCAGAGTCATAGCCCCATGTACTGCTGTCTGCCAGAGCTCCTGCTCGGGTATCTGCGTCTCGGCGGGCTGCACTCAGAACAAAGTGCCATGCCCTGCTGCTCCGAGGGCGTCGGGCCATGGTAGAGAGGACCTGGAAGAAAACACAATTCTGACCCTTAAGAGAGATGGAGTGTGGCAGAAGATACCCAAATCTGGCCCCCAGGCCCACCCCACAACTCTGTCCCTAGTACTTCTGGGCTACTTGGCAGGCTAGGACATAGGCTCACCAAAAGATAGAGGCTCCATGACCCTGGCCACAAGCCTAGGTTCCAGAAACTCCCACAAGCTCATACCTTGCTCCAGTATCTGAGCACTTCGATCAAACCCAGGGTGATGGTGTAAAACGCCACCCAGACACCCATGGCTCTGGAGATGCCCCAGCCCATCTCCGCTGTCCGCTCAGTGGCTGCTACCCTCAGGCATATCGCACTTAACTTGTTCCTCCTCCGTTGTCCACTTTGACAAATGGCATCTCCAGCATCCAGTTCCTCATGCCAGAAACACAACCGTCATCCATCCCTGATACCCCTCCATCCACCACACCTGAGGCAGTCCTCCAAGTCGCTGGGGACCCACAACTTCATCTCGCCCATCCCGCTCCACACCCTACAAACCTGGCTTTTTTTTTTTTTGACACAACCTTAAAATCTATTCTTGAAATAAAATGCAAGGCTCTAAGAACTGGCTCTGTCCTAGCTTTTGCCCGAATGCCTCCCGTCTCCTCCAGACTACCTGTTCTGCCCTACCTCGCCCGGACCACCCACAAAGAGGCCGAGCGCTGCCGCGCCCCGCAGTCAGCAGTAGCCGGGGCCAGCTGAGCGCCACACCTGAGCACACAGCCCAATGAATAAGCCAGCGACGCCCAGGAACGTGGCCACTCTCGGCCTCGGCGGGGACGGAGGCTGCTTCCTACGCCCGAGGCTCGCGGATCTCACAGCGGCGACGCTGCCCGCCGCACCCGGCCCCGCGGCCCCCTCCCCGCCTCCCGCGCATGGCCGCCGGGGCACAAAGCGTGGCTGGCCTGACCGCCTGCAAGGTCAGCGCGCCGCCCGCCCGAGGAGCCGGGCAGAGCCCGCACGGCTCACCTGCCGCCGCCGCACTGCTCCGGCAATGACCCACTTTCCGCTCCGGCCACGACGTAAACAATCCCCGCCTCCGCGCCGCATTGGCTGGGCAGCCAGAGGCGGGCGCTCCCGCAGCTTGGCTCAGGGGCGGGTCTAGGAAAGGCAGGGCTGCTGCAGAGACGCTAGAAAGGCCTGTCAATCCTGAGCCGAGGCTCCCACTGTCTTTGACTCGAGCCGTCAAAGGGGTACTCGCAAGCCCATTGGACGTGTATGCGGAAATAAGTCCGGTTTCGTGATGTCATCACCCGTGGACAGGATGGACCTTCTCGAGAGATCTGATTGGCTGAAGGAAGCGGTACTAGACCTATTAAAATGAGTCGTGGTCGGGCTCGCGCTACCATTGGCTCAAAGGCTCCTGGGAGAGTTGCGGGAGGAAGCGGAAGGGAGGAAGCTGCAAAGTGCTGCTGGCATCGGGATGGAGGCGGCTGTTGGTGAGTAGGCAGATCCTGGGAGCCTGAGGGGTCCGGAAAGTCTGAAGGTTGGGTCCCAGGCAGACTGAGTGCTGCGTCCTCAGCTGTCTTGTCTACTCGGGATTCTTGTCTATTCGTGAAGTTCTCTGCAGAATGCTGCATGCAGCCATACGGGTGACGCCGATGGCTCCGGCAGGCGATTGTGCCTGCTCTGGATCATCAGCCTTCCTCCTCTTGGAGAACCAGCGGCCCAGGGTTGCCTCTCCAGACTAGGATGTTGACGTCTGCTTTAGTGCACAGGTGCCACGTGGCTGTGATAAGGATCCTGTTCTTCCTTCTGTGCCCTGTTGCAGTTAGCCGGCAATTTGAAGATTTGTCATACTCAGTTGCATTTGTGCCCTCAATCGCATGTGCACGTGCCTTCAATCACACACACACACACACACACACACACACACCACACACACACACTCTTCAGAAGTGAGGCCAGGATAGGACTGAGGCTTCTCAGACAGAACACCTTCTACGTAAGGGCTTTTGCCGTTGTCCCTCTCCGGGGTACCCCGACTCCTGTTTCTCTCCAGAACCCGGGAACCTGGCCGGTGTGCGACATATCATCCTTGTTCTCTCCGGAAAGGGAGGCGTTGGGAAAAGCACTATCTCCACAGAGCTGGCCCTGGCCTTGTGCAACCAGGGCAAGAAGGTGAGACCTTGACCAATGCTGACACGAGTGCCACTCCCATTGTCCCCCACACCCAGTAAGCCTGGCAAGCTTCTCTCCATCCTTCAATATCATCTCCTTGCAGGTGGGGATCCTAGATGTGGACCTGTGTGGCCCCAGCATCCCACGAATGCTCAGGTCTCAAGGCAAGGCTGTGCACCAGTGTGACCGAGGCTGGGTGCCTGTTTTTGTGGATAAGGACCAGAGCATCTCCCTCATGTCTGTAGGCTTCCTACTAGAAAACCCTGATGACGCTGTGGTGTGGAAAGGTCCCAAGAAGAACGGTAAGGACCTGGAGGGGGGAGGCGCTGGTGGCCTCCTGCCCTCCCTGCTGCTCGCTCCTCACTCCTCAGCACCTCTTTACTAAGGCTGCCCTTTCTCTTCTTGACTGCTGCCTTTTGGGAATGTTAGAAGCCAGCTCTTGGTATTGGAGACTCTGTCCCAGGGAAGCACTGCTCACGTAGACCTGCCCACCAGAGTCTATCATCTCTGTGTTCCTGAAGTGCTGTCCACACTCTCCATGACATACCAAGCTCTGGAGAGTGTGACATGAGGCTAAAATAGAGAAGCTGTTGTTGGCAGCTGTTGTGAAACCTCCACCCACAGCATCGCTAGCTCCCATTTAAGAAGGGACCAGTCTACTGAGACCTGCACCCTCCACACAAGGGCCTGAGGTCATGTGGTGTATGGGGTACAGAATGCTGAGATTGAGTAACAGGTGCCATTAAACTACCCTGGCTGCATTTAGAAGTTGCCTAGGAAGAACAAGCATGCTCGGAATAGGCGGCCAGCTGCTCCTGGACCCACTGACGAGGCACTCCCTGGAACATCACCTTCTTTGGGCAAGAGGGCACACAGACCTTTAGGAAGGTCAAGGTACCATCCTCACCTAGAGTCTTCATAGGTGATGGCTGCACCCCTGCTGGGTATAGAGGCAGTTTGATACTAGGTTATCTAGCTGCTGGGGAACAAGGGATGTTTGTGTGGGCCAGAGGCCCTGCCTTCCCAGCTCTTGTTTGAAAACCACGTCAGTGTGACACTCACCACCTCATGTGGCAGGCGGTCCCAGAGTCTGCTGGGAACTGCCCAGTAGCAGCTGCCGGAGCCTGGGGCTAGGCAAGATGGACCACTCCATGCCCAGCCCTTTCTCAGGGACCGCTGGTCTTTGGGTTCTTTGCAGCACTGATAAAGCAGTTTATATCTGATGTGGCCTGGGGGGAGCTGGACTTTCTGGTTGTTGACACGCCCCCAGGGACTTCTGATGAGCACATGGCCACTGTGGAAGCCCTGCGCCCCTACAGGCCCCTGTGGGCCCTCGTGGTCACCACACCACAGGTACCACCAGCACCCACGTCCTTATCCCCTTCCCCTTCCCCTTCTCCTTCCCCTTCCCCTTCCCCTTCCCCTTCATGCATCTGTGTTGCCTTTTCTAGCTGGGCTGGGCTGTGGTGGACTGTCATCCTGTCTTATGACTTGATTTGTAGCTAACTGGCCCCTTTTGACTCTGATCTGCAGGCAGTGTCTGTAGGGGATGTGAGACGGGAGCTGACCTTCTGTAGAAAGACTGGGTTGCAAGTAATAGGAGTCGTGGAGAACATGAGTGGCTTCATCTGCCCACACTGTGCTGTGAGTCCTGGAAAATGAGTGGGCTGTCGTGGGGCCTGCGGGTGTACCAGACAGGTCAGGCTGGCAGGGGCTGAGAAGGAGCTAGTCCCCTGCCCACCAGTTAATACCTAGGCATTCCCCCTTGGACGTGTAGGTTTTTTTTGTTTTGTTTTGTTTTGTTGGTCTTTTCGAGACAGGGTCTCCCTATAGCCCCAGCTGTCCTGGAATTTGCTCTGTAGACCAGGCTGGCCTTGAACTCACAAAGATCTGCCTGCCTCTGCCTCCCAAGTGCTAGGATTAAAGGTGTGTGCCACCATGCCCGACTGGTTATTTTTTTTTTTTTACTTTTATTTATTATTTTTGTGTGTATGAGTGTACTGTCTGCATGTACGTTGGTGCATCCGTGTCATGCAATGCCTTGGAGGTCAGAAGAGGGCATCGGATTCCCCTGGAACTGGAGTTAAAGATGGTTTTTAGCCACCATGTGGGTGCTGGGAATCAAACCTGGATCCTCTACAAGAGCAGTTGGCACTCTTAACCGCTGAGCCATCTCTCCAGCCCCTGGACTTGTAGATTTTACCCTGATCCTGAGCCTCAGCATGGTAAGTGGGTCTGCAGACTAGACCCTTACAAAGCCCTTGTCTCCTAGGAGTGCACCAATGTCTTCTCCAGGGGTGGTGGAGAGGAGCTGGCCCAGCTGGCTGGAGTCCCCTTTTTAGGTAAGTCTAGCTGTTTTGGCTAGAACCCTGATTTTTCCCTTAGCAGGTTTCTATGCTAGGTGAATCTGACCATGATGTTGGGGGCCTCTCTCTGCTTAGGTAATCAGTTTTAGCCTTATCTGGGCTGCTCTCCTCCTAGCTGCAGTTCTGGGAGTGCATCTGTCAGGGACACTGTGGTTCCTACCACTTGTCCTAACATTCTTTGAGTGAGGGATCATGTAAAGTCAATCTTGGGCGCTGGAAAAACAGCTTTGTTTTCCTGAAAGGGGCAGTAGTACCTGGACATTCCTCACACTGCCACAGTCATTCTTCAGGACTCTTATTCTTATTTATTCATTTTGGGCAGGTGAGCATGCGCTGCTGTGTACATAGAAGTCAGAGGACAGCTTGCAGGGGTCAGTTCTCTGCTCCCACTGTGTGGGTCCTAGGGATTGACTCAGGTTACCAGACTTTGCAGAAAGTACCTTTACCCACTGAGCCGTCTCACCCTCCCTTCCTCACTCCTTTTATTGTTGCAGGCTCTGTGCCCCTGGACCCTGAGCTTACAAGGAGCCTGGAAGAGGGTCGTGACTTCATGCAGGAATTTCCCAAGAGCCCTGCATTCTCTGCACTCACCTCCATAGCTCAGAAAGTTCTGAATGAGATACCTGCTGTGCTCTCCTGACAGGAAGCCCCAGCACTATCTCCGGGTGGTGCTATGGGCTCTGCTCACAGCCTGTGAGAACTTTGGGAGCAGAGGTCTTCAGGACTGGTCCTGAATTACAGCTGGTGGGTAATGGCTGGTCTTAGCTGCCCCTATGCAGAGATCTCCCTACAGGCCCCAAGAGCACTTTCCAAGAGTGTTTTGGGAAGAATTTGCCAACACAGCTTCACCAGACTAGCATTTGGCTAAGAGGTTGGCTTGGTTCCTTGTGTCTTAAGTTAACAGCCTTAGCCACCAGCCCATGGGCTTTGTCTAGCTCTGGTCACCTCCATACCCCAGGTGGACAGGCCACTGTGACAGCCACATTGTACATGAGCTTACCAATATTTTGCCATCCTGCCCCCATCTGTGACCCCAACACCGTGACAGCCCATGAGTGCTGTGCTGGGAGTGTCCTGTGAGGCGCTGTATGGGTCACAGGTACATCTGGTAACTTTATAGGAATCTGCCATTAAATGTATCACACAGGTGAGCCCAGCATCCAGACAGTTCTGTCCTCAATGGTGAGAGGGCCTTTGCTTCTTTGTACTCCAAGGCAGGACCGGCCATTACTAGACTCTTTGTCCAGGTCCCTGAGGACTCCCTGGGCATATCTGTCTTATCTTGGGGCTGGGTGGGATGATGTGTTTTGTTATCAGAAACCTATGGGTGGACCTGCCAGGCCCCTGCACTGCTGAAGGCCTGAGGCAGCCTGAAGCCAGAGGAGGCAAGTTCAAGGGTGCGGGGCCCTTTCCTCATTTTCTCCGGAAGATTAGGAAGGAAAACAGATGGTGGCCTGATGAGTGTTCCTTCCCAGGACAAAGCTTAGGTCTCCAGGGCCTGGGGACCTGGCAGGGCATGTTTCCTGCACCAGGTGGGAAGGCAGTGAAGAGTGTCCCCAGCCCCCACCACTTCCCATCAGAGTGAACTGCGACTCTGCCTCTGTGCCCAGCACCACACCAATGTTACACAGAGTATGGTGACCCCTCACCTGTGCTCTGGGTGCGTGAGGTCAGAGCACCTCCTGTGAGAACCCTGTCTGATCCCTACCTGATGCCGAGTTCAAGAGACAAGATGCCAAGGTTTTGAAAGACTTAAGTGCTTTCTGTTCCTAAGGTTGGAGGAAAGGACCCAGAGAAGCCCAAAAGGGTATGGACACAGCAGAATCTGGGCCAGGACTGGGCAGCGAAGAGGGGACACAAAGGTTCCCAATGCCAACAGGACAAAGGCCTGGGCTTAAGCAGAGCCAAGAAAGGATAGACGGGCCAGGGAAAGAGGACGGGGAGATCACAGTTCACCTCCCCAAGCTTACTTGCAGTCAAAAGCTGTGCTTAGTGCTTGCTTTTAATTGTTGCCAGCAAGGAGGGCTGTTGAGCTCTCCTCCGGGCCTGTGGGCACCTGGACTGTGCCCACCCAATCTGGGTTCAAGCCTAGTAGCTGCCAGGACTGCCTAGCACCCAGGAAGTAAACTGTCCAGGACCTGTGCCCTAGGGCTGCCCAGGTGTCCCCCAGGCTGTGGGAGCCAGCTGATTCTGGTGATGAGACCTGTCCTGACTGTAGAGCAGTGTCTGGCCAGACTAGGCCAGTAGCTGGAGTCAACAGTGTACAAAGTGGGCTTCGCTGGTATCCCTCAGGTCGAGGCCTGAGACGTTGGCAGGGCCAGCACAGGTGATGTTGTTATAGGAATACACAGGCTGGCAGTCGTCCCCCTCACAGACAGTCTGAACAAAGCGGGGGACAATACTGGGGTTCTGCAGGGCAAAGTCTCGCAGTGCCTTCAGGTGACAACAGCAGTCCCAGGGGTTGCCATCCAGCCAGAGGCGTTCTAGGCCAGGCTGTGGTGTGAAGGTCTGCAATGAATTATTCCTGAGGTTGAGGTAGCGCAGCCATCCCAGTGCTGAGAAGAGGCCTTCAGGTAGTGTCTCCAGGCGGTTGTGGGAGATGTCCAGCCAAAAGGCCTGCTGCAGGGGGCCCAGAACATCTGCAGACAGTACTGACAGCTGGTTGTGGGAGAGAAGCAGGTATTCCAGCTGGCTAAGACCCTGGAAAAGCCCAGGGGGCAAATGCGTGAGCTGGTTGGTTGTGAGGTCGAGCTCCAGGAGTTCTGGGAGCCCCGCCAGGCTCCGTTCCTCAATGCTGGAGATGCTGTTGCCCCTGAGGAAGAGCCTGCGCAACCCTGTGAGGCCGGCAAAGGTGTGCAGGCGGATGTGGCCCAGGCAGCTGTGCTCCAGATGCAGGCTGTGCAGCTTGCCCAGGCCCTGGAACACCTGCTCTGGGAGGCTTCGCAGGCAGTTGCCGGACAGGTTCATGACAGCCACATTGAAGAGACCGAGGAAGGCCCCCACCTTGACCTCCTGGATCTGGTTGTCATTGAGCGTCAGCACCTCCAGCTGTCCCAGCCCCTCAAATGTCTTCTCGGCTAGCTGCCGGATACGGTTGTGGCCGAGCTGCAGCTCCTCCAGGAAGTGCAGGTCTTTGAAGGTACGTGGCCGCAAGCTGGCAATGGCATTGTGTGCCAGGCGCAGGACGTGCAAGCCCAGCAGGCCTGGGAAGGTGTCCTCTAGGAGGCCAGCTACCCGGTTGTGGGAGAGGTCCAGCCAGCGCAGCGCCTTCATGCCCAGGAAAGCACCAGGGGCCACAGCTGTGACAAGGTTGCGGTTCAGGTACAGCTTCTGTAGCCTTGGCAAGTGCACGAAGACATTGGTTTTGATGCTGCGCAGCGAGTTCCTGCTCAGGTCCAGCTCCCGCAGTTCTCCCAAGCCACAGAAGAGTGCTGGCTGCAGGTAGGCCAGCTTGTTGCCAGCCAGCACCAGCTCACGGAGGTTGCCTAGGCCCTGGAACACAGTGTCAGGTAGCACCACCAGGCTGTTCCAGCCCAGGTTGAGGTCCCATAGGTGGGTGAGGCCCCGGAACAGGCCCTCCTCCAGCCGACCCAGTAGGTTGTTGCCCAGGCTGAGTGAGGCCAGGCCTGGTGTGTGTGTGAACATGCTGGCCGCCAGGCTCCGGAGTTGGTTCCGCTCCAGGTGCAAGTGGTACAGGTTCTGCAGGCCCAGCAGCGCCTCTGGCTCCAAGCTGCTCAGCCAGCTGCCCTGCAAGTTGAGGAAGTCCAGGCTGGACAGATTTTGGAAGGCCGCAGAGGGGATCAAGGAGAGGTTGTTGCCGTCAAGCCACAGGGCCCTGGCGCTGACTGGGATGCCTTCAGGCAGCCGTGTGAGGTTCCTTGAACTGCAGAAGACGCTGAGCTCATCCGTGTAATCGTCATAGCTGCAAGTGCAGATGACGGGACACGGGGGACCCTCAGCATCTGCTGCTGCTCCGGTCTCTGTTCCGTGCAGGCCACAAGGGCCCAATGCCACCCAGGAAGCCAGAAGTACCACCAGGGTCCGGCCTCCTGTGGGAAGAGGGGCTTGGCAAGGTGGTGCGCAGGGAGTTGTGGCCCAGAATGTGAGCCAAACCTAGGACTTCCTCGGGCTGCGTGGCAGCAAGAAAAGGATATCATTTGTACACTACGACATGGTCACCCAAGACAGCCCAGTCCTCTGCTCTGAAGAAACTTCACTTTCCCAACCCGTAGGACCAGCAAGTAGTGGTCCCACCTCACTGCACTGGTTTGACTTTGCCATTTTACCCTGGCTGTGGCACAGGCAGGCAAACAGCTCTGGCCTTATGGCAGTCTGTCCTCTGGGGCATACATGCCAGCCAGGCTAAGAAACAGAACCAAGCTGCTGGCCAAGACCTAGCTGTTCTCAGAATATTCTGGAATAGACGGCAGTGGCGTATCCATATTTGGTCCTCAGTGAATGGACAGTGAGCTGGGCACCCTCTACCAGTTGGGCCCATAGATGAGACCTCTTAACACGCAAGCTGTAACTTTTATGCAAGCTGTAACTTCCGCTAGCCGAAGAGTAAGGTCTAGGCTTCAGAACAGTGGGAACCCACACTCGTCTAGATGTCAAGCCTCAGGGACCTGGCCAGCACCCCAAATCCACCTCTATGTGCTCAGCATTCCGGCTCAGGTTGAGACAGGACGCCATTCTCCGCCTAAGCAGTGTGACTCTGCTGTGACAGGTAGTAGTGGCTCTGGAGTATTGTTATGCCAGAAGTGGGCAAGGAATAAGACATGGACTCCTACTCACCTGGGGAGGGCCAGGCCCCTAAGGGGAACCATAACCGGGGGACTCGGGTGGCATTCCATCCCAGTAAGGCCGCAAGGTTGTGGGGAGCACTGATCCCCATTTCTGTACCTTGTTGAACCCAAAGGCTACACGCTTGGTCTTACCTATCCTGCTTTCATTTGGCCCTTCCCTTTGCCACCACCCAGGGAGGGAAGGAGGGAGGGAGGTAGGAACAGAGACCCTTTGGTGCCAGGCTTGGTTGTATCCAAGTCCCACCACAGAGTCCTCATCCTCCCACCCAGAGTTGAACCTGCTGCAGCTTCTCAGTAGGCTCAGAGTAAGTGGCAGGGGACTCTGCTCCTCACCTGTCCTCAGGGCCATCGTGCCTTGTGCAGAGCAGGCTACAAGCAGGCAGTGAGCAAGGGCCAGTGCAGTGCAGCACAGCACCCCACTGCTGTAGGCTGGCCCTGCCCCGCACTCCAGCTCCGTTAAACCCTCTCCTGCTGGGTGGCCAGTGTCGTCAGCAAGTCCCCTGGGTGCAAACAGTGCAAGGAAGGGTGTAGGGGGCGGGGCCTTGCCTGCCCCAAAGCTCCCCTCAGGACCTGAGAGGTGCAGTGTGCTGGGACTCAAGGCTCCTGTTCCCTGCCCCCATGCACTGGTTTTGGGGGGGGGGTACTTCAAGGCGAGGCCACTCTCTTCTCTGTCCCTGCTCAAGCAGCCTTAGAGGATCTGAGGCTCAAGGAAGGTTTGACTGCAAGGTGGGGTACCACTGGGTAGCTCCTGGGATCCTAGGGATCCCCCAAATCACACCCAGACTGAGCAAATGGTTGTGTCATGGTTAAGCAGCTGCCGTCCTGATTTGCAAGGCTCCGCCTGTCTGTCCAACACCGGGGTTTCCTAACAGCCTGAGCGGGTTCCACCATTTGTGCTTCCCAGGCCCAGGGCTTTGTCCAGGGCCCAGCTTCAGCCCTCCTGTGACCTCAAGGTCAGCTGATGTCTGGCCATGGTCACTGCCCCTCCCCCAGGCCTCTTCTAGGAACACCTGGCAGGGCCACCAGCCACTTCATGTTTGCCTTCCCAGCACAGTCCTCCTAGGAAAGGCTGGCAGGAAGACAGTGAGGCACCCAGGCCCTGTGGACCAAGGGCCAGCAGCTCCCGCTGGCCTCAGGCTACCCTCCTCAGGGCCTGTCCCCCCCAATCCCTTGTGCACAGAGACCATAAGGACATTTGCCACCCCTGGGTGAGGTGAGAGGAGAAGCTGCTCATGGGCCTCACGCGGGCCCTGACTCCGCTCACCTGCCAGAACCACATCCAGGCTTCCTCCTCCGAGGCCCAGAGTTGCCGTCTGGCTGACTCCACAGCTCCGCAAACCCTGCCTTGAGCTCTGTCCCTTTGCCCTGCCGGGGATGGTGGGAATGTACACGGGAGGGGCCAGGAAAGGCAGTGCTGGGTCTGAGGAGGGGCAGCGCCGTCTTTGGGGGTTGGAGAACATTAAGACCTTCCTCTGAGCAGGCAGAGGGAGTACACAGGTCTGAACTGGGCAGTGGGGCTATAACGTCCACCATGCTGCCCCATCTCCAGGGCGTTTTCCAGGACATTCCTCAGCTCTTCTCAGAAATTATAGATCGGAAAGGAGAAAGGCCCCGCCCAGAGCCACAGAGCAGTTTACACAGCAAAAGTGCGGCTTCAGCAAGGCTTTGGGGCCAGTGGCCAGCCTCAGCCTCTAAGAAGAGTGGCCAAGTAGGAGTGAGCATGTGCCCCCCCCCCAAGGTCTCCAGGTAGACTGGGAAAGGGGTCAGTGTCCCTGCTATTTTACTCTGGGACTGGATCTCTTCCTGTCTATCCCAAGTCCAGTTTCATGTGGTGTGAGAACCCTGCCATGCTTTCAACAACTTGGTGACAGCCAGCCACAAGAACATGTGGACACACTGCTCACTCTTCTGCAGCACAGCTGTGTGCCCAGCTGTGTGGCCAGCTTTACCGCCTCGTATCTTCCCTGGGGCTGGGGCCTATCTGAACGTGCACGTGCCTGCAGGTGCAAGGTGTCCTGGGACTGCTTCCTCAGGCATCGCATAATGCAATGTAGCCATCTTGGTGCATCTTCTGGCTAGCCACCCAGCTCTCCCTCCAAGGCTGCCCCCCAGTGCTGCTGTGGACCTCTACTGTGAGGCCTCAGGGCACATACGTTTCTGTGGGAGTGGGACTCAAGGGGCCATAGAACAAGGCATGTCTTCCCTAACATTTTCGTGTCTTTGTATGTTGCATTAGTGGATGACTGCTCCATCTGTTTTGTTTTCTTGACCCCTGGTGGGACAGCACCTTGACGTTGGCCAGCTGCCAGTTCCAGCTGCTTTTAGCACATTCATAAGCCTCTTGTCAGTTTCTGTCAAGTTGAGATTTTTTTCATTCCAGGTACAAGTCCTGTCAGGAATGCACTTGTGAGGCTTTTCATTCTCATGGTTCAAAGTTATGTGCACATTGGGGCTGGAGAGATGGCCTAGCGGTTAAGAGCGCTGACCGCTCTTACAGAGGACCTGGGTTCGCTCCCCAGCACCCACATGGCGGCTGAGAACCATCTGAAACTCCAATTCCAGGAGAACTCCAGTTCCAGGGGAATCCGACACCCTCTTCTGACCTCCGCGGCATTGCACGACACGGGTGCACAAACTTGCATGCAGACAGTACATTCATACACATACGGAAATAAATAAAATAAAATAAAAAATTAAAAAAAAAAAACAAAGTTATGTGCACACACAGTACTAGAGCGGAACCCAGGGCCTGTATGTAAGGCAAGTACTTCAGCACCCCCCCCACACATACACCTAGCCACAGTTAATTTTACTTTTTTTTTTTTTTTTCTGAGGTAGGATATTACTATATAGCCCTGGCTGGCCTAAAACTATTAAGACCAGCCTGGCCTCAAACAGAAATCCCTGTCTGCCTCCTGAGTGCTGGAATTAAAGGTGTGCACCACCACACCCAGCATGTTGATTATGCAGCCTCCATCTCCTAAATCCTGGGTTTATGAGCCTGTACTTAAAATTTTGTCATTTATTTATTTATTTATTCTTTTTGGTCTTCTTGAGACAGCCTCTCCCTTTAATCCCAGCTGGCCTGGAACTCACTACAAAGACCAGATTGGCCTTGAACTCACAGAGGTCCACCTGCTAATGCCTCCCAAGTGCTGGAATTAAAGGAGTATGCTACCACACACAGCTGTCTTTTAATTTTTAAATTTTATTTATTTTTTAATTTTATTTATTTTTTGTGTATATGAATGTACTGTCTGCATGTAGGTTTGTGCACCCGTGTCATGCAATGCCGCAGAGGTCAGAAGAGGGTCTCGGATTCCCCTGGAACTGGAGGAGTTAAAGACAGTTCTCAGCTGCCATGTGGGTGCTGGGGATCGAACCTGGGTCCTCTACAAGAGCGGTCGGCGCTCTTAACCGCTAGGCCATCTCTCCAGCCCTTTAAATTTTATTTTTATGAGTGTTTTGCCTTCATGTAATTGCACCCATGCATGCAATGCCTGCAGAGGCCAGAAGAGGGCTAGGATGCCCTGGAACTGGAGTTAAGAGTGGGTGTTAGCCACCATGTGAGTGTTGGGTTCTCTCCAGGAACAGCCATCTCTGAGCCATCTCTCTGAGAATCTCTGCCTCACCATGGTCCTATATTTTAGACTTTGAAGACAGGGTCTTATTGTGTGGTCCAGACTGGCCTTAAATTCAGTCACCTTCCTGCCTCAGCCTCTGGAGTACTGTGATTACAGACATGCACTACTACACCCAGCTGAGCCTTACAAAACTATGTGGTCTGTCCGACGGCAGTTTGAGCCTGTTTGCACTTAGACTTTGAACGTGTGCTCCCAGGGTACCTGTAGCTGCTGTTTTATAATCTTCCCTATTACTTTACCACTGGTTACTCACCACACATCGCTGGCTGTGCGTGAGGGCAGCTCGGGTTCCATTCGTTTTCTTGCTGCCTAGAAAACGACTGCCTCAGCCCCACAGGCGAACAGCACCACTGCTCGTGCTAAGTCCACATGAGACAGGACCTTCCATTATGTCTCCTGTGCAGCAGCTAGTTTTGTGGACTTTGCAGGAAATTCTGTGGGGGCAGGTCCTCCCATCACCTTCCAGGCAGTGTGGCTCTGTTCACTGTGTTTTCATGAACTCTGAGGGAGCCATCAGATTTCTTTTTTTTTTTTTTAATTTTATTTATTTCTGTATGTGTATCAATGTACTGTCTGCATGCAGGTTTGTGCACCCGTGTCGTGCAATGCCGCGGAGGTGAGAAGAGGGTCTTGGATTCCCCTGGAACTGGAGTTCTCCTGGAATTGGAGTTTCAGACGGTTCTCGGCCGCCATGTGGGTGCTGGGGATCGAACCCGCGTCCTCTGTAAGAGCGGTTGGCGCTCTTAACCGCTAGGCCACCTCTCCAGCCCCAGATTTCTAAAACAAATAAGATCTGCTACATTCTGGGCTGTGTTAACACTTTCATAACATTGAGTCTTATAACCCACAAACATACAAGATTCCCTTTTACATAAATGTGTATTTTTTTTATTGATGCTTGTATTGTCATACATCATTTTCCAATTCAGTTCAGGATAATTCCCTTTCCTTCCCCCCATCCCCCCCACCCAAGATCATGCCTCTGCCATAACTGTCCTGCATCTTTCTCTCAGTTTTTTTTTTTTCGTTTTTTAGCATAAGATAATTTATGAGTACAAGCATCCCTCATGTAAAACCAATTTGCAGGCTGTTGTGCCCAAACCCCCGCAGCCCCACCATCCAGCGGGGGGGGGGGGCTTGTATGTTCAATCAAGTTGATCAAATGAGTGTCCAGACTATATTGCTGTAGTTTCAACATTCACCCCAATTGCAGCCCTTACATTCTACCACGCCCCCTCTTCCGCAGATTGTTCCCTAGGCTTAGAAAAGGGGCACAGGTAGATGAGAAGCAAAACAGTCTACTTTCTCTGGAGCTGTTGTTTTGGACTCTGGTCAATTCTGGCTTTTTCCTTTCGTAGGCTGACAGTTTGTCCAGGAACAACCTTTTGATCCTACTAATGAAGCACAAGCAATAAGATAGGCGTGGTGGCGCACACCTTTAATCCCAGCACTTGAGAGGCAGAGACAGGTGGATCTTTGTGAGTTCAAGGCCAGCCTGGTCTACAGAGTGAGTTCCAGGACAGCTGAAGCTACAGAGAGACCCTGCCTCAAAAAGACAAAAAAGTATATTTTCAGTAGTTAGACTTTTTTTTTTTTTGGTCTTTTTCAAAACAGGGTCTCCCTGTGGCCCCAGCTGTCCTGGAACTCGCTCTGTAGACCAGGTTGGCCTTGAACTCACAAAGATTGGCCTGCCTCTGCCTCCAGAGTGCTAGGAATAAAGGTGTGCGCCACCACACCCGGCAAAC
The DNA here is from genome assembly GCA_009823505.1 of Rhizomys pruinosus. Lineage (NCBI taxonomy): Eukaryota > Metazoa > Chordata > Mammalia > Rodentia > Spalacidae > Rhizomys > Rhizomys pruinosus. Next base: position 897,850 of record VZQC01014962.1, read on the forward strand.
ACTTTTTAAACTTCCCAATATAGTTGTTTTGTTTTTTTGAGACGGAGTCTGGCCTGGAGCAGTAATCTGACTCAGGCTTTCAAAGGTTGTGACTTTGCTCTTAACTTACATTTTCTGTATTTCTCTCAAACTGTATTGGGATAAAAGTATGAATTAGCCTGCTGCTTTAACATCCTATCTCTTCTGAAATAGGTTTATGGACATAGGACTTTTAGACCTAAAGCTCTCTATGACAAGCCAGTGGTTTCAGTCAACATGTGGACTTGTGCAGCTGTCACCCCAGTACTCATTTTGAAGTTCTTCGCAGAGTGCTATATCATGTTATCAGTGCCTTGATCCCTGCTGCCCAGTAGTGCTATCCATGGAACATTGTGTTTATGGGCTCGGAGCTTCTCAGATTGTTTCCATCCTGGTATTCTCCTTGGTTGAAAAGTATAAAGACCTTTACCTACCTTTAACTAGGCTGCTTTCTTTTTTAAAGATTTTGATTTTATGGTGTATGAGTATTTTGCCTCTATGCATGTATGTGTACTTACATGCATGACTGGTCCCCATGGAGGCTAGAAGAGGGTGCCAGTTCTCCACAGGAGCAAATGTTCACTGAGCCATCTCGCCAGCACCCAAGTTGTTCTTCTAATTGGTTGTGTTTTGTTCTTTTGGTCTTTTTTGAGACAGGGTCTCCCTGTAGCTCCAGCTGTCCTGATGCTATGTAGACCAGGCTGGCCTTGAACTCACAGAGATCTGCCTGCGCCCCCCTCCAGATTGCTGGGATTAAAGGTGTGCACCGCCACACCCAGCTTGTTCTTCTAATTGTGTTCCAAGACTTTACTATGGATTCAAGACTATAGTCACAGATTACCAGATATAAGATTGATCATTTCCCCCAGTCTGTAGCTTGTCTTTTTTGATCTTTTTAGTTTCTCATTTAAATGAAATAAATTTTTTTCTCTTATGGCTCAAGACCTGTGCACCATGCCTGAGAACTCTGCCTCACCATTGTACTGTTTTCTACTTCTGGTTTCACTAAAAGTTTAGTATTGTTAGCTCTTTAACCTTATGGTGGAATTTGAGTTAACTTACCTATGTGGTGTGAGATAAGGGTTCATGTTTTCCTGTGCACATGTCCAAGTCTCCCAGCCCATCTGTTGAGAAGACTGTTCTTGGCATCCAACAAAGGAAAATCAATTGACTATAAGCATAAGGGTTTATTCTTTATTCTACTTCATGATGCCATGCCTGTCCTTGCACAAGTAGTCAGAGCTCCTATAATCTTCTGGGTTTTTTTCAAAGTTGCTTTGGTTCGTCTATGTTCTTTGAATTTCTATATAACTTTAGAATTGGCTTGTTACTCTCTCAGAAGCCTGCTGGGATTCTGCTAGGGGTTGCACTAGATCTGCAGATCAGTTTGTGGAGAACCTACATCTTTTTTTATAATTATTTTTATTTATCTGTTTATTTTTTTAACATTTTTAAAAAATTATTTATTTATTTATTTATTTATTTATTTATTTATTTTGCTCTTTTCGAGACAGGGTCTCCCTGTAGCCCCAGCTGTCCTGGAACTCACATTGTAGGCTGGCCTTGAACTCACAAAGATCTGCCTGCCTCTGCCTCCCAAGTGCTAGGATTAAAAGCATGCGCCACCACACCTGGCTATTTATGTGTATGAATGTATCGTCTGCATGTAGGTTTGTGCACCCGTGTTCTGCAATGCCACGGAGGTCAGAAGAGGGTGTCGGATTCCCCTGGAGCTGGAGTTCTCCTGGAATTGGAGTTACAGATGGTTCTCAGCCGCCATGTGGGTGCTGGGGATCGAACCCGGGTCCTCTGCAAAAGCAGTTGGCGCTCTTAACCGCTAGGCCATCTCTCCATCCCCAAGAACCTACATCTTAAGAGTCATCTCATTAGTGAACCCGGGTCCTTTGCAAGAGCAGTTGGCGCTCTTAACCACTGAGCCATCTCTCCAGCCCCATAGAGTTGTATCATTTGTAAGGATGCTTACCTCCCCCCCCCAAAAAAAAAA
>VZQC01014962.1:928675-939449 GCA_009823505.1 Rhizomys pruinosus
AACTTTGTAGTGCTGAGGAACAAACCTAGAGCCTCATACATCTAGGCAAGTGTTATATAGCCTGGCCCTCTAACTTCCTTTAAACCCCCGACTTTACGAAATACTCTTTTTTTTTTTTTTTGGTCTTTTCGAAACAGGGTCTCCCTGTCACTCTGGCTGGCCTGGAACTCACTCTGTAGACCAGGGTGATCTTGAACTCACAAAGATCCACCTGCCTCTGCCTCTGCCTCCTGAGTGCTAGGATTAAAGGCGTGCGCCACCACGCCCAGCTTTATTATTTTTTTAATTTTATTTATTTTGTATATGTATGAATGTTCTGTCTGCATGTAGGTCTGTGCACCTGTGTCATGCAATGCCATGGAAGTGAGAAGAGGGCATCGGATTCCCCTGGAACTGGAGTTAAAGACGGTTCTCAGCTGCCATGTGGGTGCTGGGGATCGAACCCAGGTCCTCTGCAAGAGCAGTCGGTGCTCTTAACCACTAGGCCATCTCTCCAGGCTCCAGATTTTTTTTTTTTAAGAGAAATTACTGATACCTAGACTCTCTTCTTCCTTAGTGGGGATAGAGGCTAACATCACTTTTCATAAGCCCAAAATATGTGAAGTAGCCACTAGAGGTCTTCCTTTGACCAGAGAAGCCACACTCTGAAGGATAGCAGTGAAAGCTCCTGCCTGAGGTGCTGGCCCTGCCTTCTGATGCTCTCCACAAGCCGCAAGTGTCTCACCTATGAGTTGCTGCACTAGCAGAACCCAGGGGTTAGTAGCCCAAGAGGAAGAAGGCAGGAGCCTTGATGCTGTCTCCGAATTCTCTCTGGCTCAATGATCTGCCCCATTATATGTACGGTGAGCCAGGCCCCTGTCTTTCCCAGGTGACAGGCCCCACCCACAGGTGCTTCTAAAGCCAGAGCACTTACCAGTGATGGTGGGTGGTGAGCACCGTGGTCAGCTTCACACCGTGCTTTTTCACGGTTTCTACAACCTACAGCCACACAGGAGGCAGGACAAAGGCCCAGTCACACTTCTGGCCCTGGCTCACCTGCCTGCAAGGTGAGTGCCCGGTCTTCATCCCACCCCTGCTGAGTGGCCACACTCCAGGATGACAGGTAGAAGGCAGCCTTGTTCTCTCCATCAATTTAGCTGTTTGGTCCCACCCATAACCTCTCCAAGCCCCTCCAGCTCCAAGGTCATCCTCAGCACTAGCTCAGGTTTGGAAGATGAGCCAGGTCTCAAGGATTCACATACGTCCAGGCACAGAGGTCTAAAGTCAGGTGCCAGGATTGCCACAGAGACCCGTGGTCTTCTCTACCCCCTCACTGTCCCATTTAACAGTAGCTGAACATGAGTTTGTTTTCCAAAAACTAAATGAATTCCTTTCCAATGAACTTCTGCAAAGCTACAAGCGCCCTATATTGCAATCCATGGGGGTGAAGAGAGGGTGCTGGGAAATAAGGTACAGGGAGCCAGGAAGAACCACACGCACCTTCTGAGGCTGCACTGGGTCCACAATGGCAGCCTCCCTGGTGTCCTCATCGATGACCAGATACATGTAGTTGTCGGTCAGGGCGGGCAATAGTTCAACCTTCATTGTGCCTTGCTCCACAGTCAGACTCTTCCTGAAATCTGTGTGATACAGAGAGATCCCCAGCAGGGCTGAACCTGAAGACATACACAGAACCTCAGTTCCTGCAAGGACAGCCTCGCCAAGCCTTCCAAGCAGCCACACCCCTTGCACCTGAGCTCACTCGGACACCTTTCCTGAGCTCCTCCAGTGGAGAATGTCCTCATTTCACTACATCCACCAGGAGACTGGGGAAAACCCTCATGGACACATCAAGTCAGTCAGCCACTGTCCCAGATGCAGGATTTTTACTTTTTTAGTCTTTTTGAAACAGGGTTTCCCTGTAGCCCCAGCTGGCCTGGAACTCACTATGTAGACCAGGCTGGCCTTGAACTCACAGAGATCTGCCTGCCTCTGTTTCCTGAGTGCTGGAATTAAAGGCATGTGCAACCATACCCAGTATAGGATTTTTTTTTTGGGGGGGGGGAACGACGACCAAACCTTACCCTATAGCCCTGTCTAGCTTGAAACCCACTATGTAGTCAGGCTGGCCTTTGACTCACACCAATCTTCCTGTTTTAGCCTCTTAAGCTTTTGGGAGAGGCAGTGTTGGAGACAAAACCCCAGGACATCACACATGCAAAGCAAGTGATCTACTCCAGTCTGGACTTGGGATCTTTATTTTCCTTCCCAAGGGTTCTTGCAAGACAGGCTTGTGGTGTGATGTAAACCTAGGGAAGGCAAGAGGGAGGTGCCAGAGCCTGGCTGCTTGCCACTCTGCTCTGTGTCAACAGTGATCTGAAGCTAACAGCTCTTCCAAGGCCACGGCCCAGAGGGGAGAACAGTACTTCCTGCTGCACAGCAGGCACAATGTCCAGTGTCAGCTCCTGGGAATGGGTAACTGGCTGTTTGGGATCCAAGTGTGTGACACAAAACTATTCAAGTTCCTACTGTAGCTCTTTTGTAAAACAAAACAAAACAAAACAAAACTGTTCAAGTGAACAAAAACACAGTCCCAGGGTGGGCCATGATGTGGCAAGTCACTGCGGGACAAAAGTATACTCTACCTGTCAACAGATGCCAGCAGCAGAAGATGATGGTATTCTGAGGGTAGAGATGGGGCTAACTTTCAAAAGGAATCCAGAAAACAGCTTTAGGCAAATCTCTGTGAGATGGAGGCCAGCCTGTTTCAAGCCAGCTGGGGCTGTGGGAAGACCCCATCTCAAACAAAATGAGAAACCAGTTTGGCCTACTGGTAGATAATGCCATCAATTCTAATAACCATAGCTGGCAAAACTGACCAAACTATACTGTTTGTGTTTTTGTGGTGCTGGGGTGCAACCCAGGGCCTTGAGCACGTAGGGAAATGCTTTATCACTGAACTACATACACCTCCAGCTCCTATTTCTCTCTCTCTTTTTTTTTTTTTTTTTGGCACGACAGCTGAGCATTTTCCAGACTCTTCTCATGCTCAGCAAAATAAACATTTCTGTATGACGAGGTTTCTGTAATGTCTTAACTTCTCTAAGCCCCAACAATATCCAAATCCATGGAAAACAGAAGAGTGAAAGCAGGACTGGCTGAAGTAGAAGCCCTATTAGATATTTCCTGGCAAATACTGGCTGTCCAAAAAAAAAAAGCTGGGTGTGCTGGCTCATGCCTTTAATCCTACCACTCGGGAGGAAGATGCAGATGGATATTTGTGAGTTCAAGGCCAGCCTGGTCTACAGAGTGAGTTCCAGGACAGCGGGGGCTACAGGGAGACCCTGCCTCGAAAAGACCAAAAAAAAAAAAAAAAAAAAAAAAAAAAAAAAAACCCCGACTGACCTGGTGAAGGGAAATTATGCATTCTAAGTGCTCACCCACTCTACAAGGTGGGGGGATGGGGGCGGCCTCAGCAAGATCCTGCACAGACCTCCTGGAGGAGACGCCATAGCTCCTAAGGAAGGAATCCCCTTGCTGAGGGAACCCCAGAAAGCTCATACTCACGGACATCTGGCCTGAAGACGCACCCGCCTCACTGGTTTGCAACCGGAGACGTTTTGCCTGAGTTGAGCTCACAGACATGCAGCCTGCCTTCAAGGCCAAGTCCACAGACCTGTTTTATTTGGCCCGTAACATACTTTAAAAGACAAGATGGGGGCTGGAGAGATGGCCTAGGGTTAAGGCGCCGACTGCTCTTACAGAGGACCCCGGGTTCGATCCCCAGCACCCACATGGCGGCCGAGAGAACGTTCTGAAACTCCAATGCCAGGAGACTCCAGTCCAGGGGAATCCGAGGCCCCTCTTCTTGACCTCCGCGCAATTAGCACGACACGGGTGCAAAAAAAACAAGAACTAAAAAATGAACAACATCATACACAACAGAAATAAAAAAAAAAAAAAAACGAAAAAGACAAGATGTATAGAGCGCTGTCTCTTCTCATACTGAGTGGACTTCAGCGGCCCCAAAAGCTGAGCTGGGGTCTCCCTTAAGTGGGGCGTCCCAGTTGGGGCGCAACAGTTCTCAGCAGCAACAGTGAGTGGTGACCCTAACTGGAAAGACCTGTCATTCTGGGGATCTCAACGAGCGGGCTCCTTCCTTAGCAAACACGGGCCACGCACTCTAAATCATCATTGATCCCAACTCCGTGGCTAGCTAGGCTCTAGCCCATCAGCTACCAGCGCAGGCGACATCAGCTGGACATCAAGAAGAAAAGTAGGCTTAGATATGGAGGTCTCTGCTCCGACTGTGGCCCAGCAGGAGTGCCCGGCTGCTGCCCAGGACCCTGGCTTCGGGCCTGGCCAGAGCCACCAGCCCTGCCAGCCGCCTGCGCGGAGGCCGCTCCGCACCTGAGCCCGGAGACGTGCCCAACCGACGTCGGGCCTGGCAGCGCCGGATCACCGTCCAGACACACTCACCCAGGCCGCGGCGCGCGCAGGCAGCTCCCAGCGTGGACAGTCTCCGAAGGCACAGCGGCCCGCGACCGAGAACCATGACCCGTGGGGTGCACCGCCGGGTCGCGGTGTCCGCGACACTCGCGTCGAGGGCAGCAACTCCAGTCGGCGGTCGCAGCCAATCAACGCCCGCCTCGCATCGCCCCCAGCCAACCAGTTTCTGCTCTTTCTTTTTCCCCCACCACGCCCCCAATCCATCAGTGCCCGCCCCGTGCTGCCCACAGCCAACCAGTGCCGGTCTTGAGCCTCCCTGCATCACCTCCAGCCAATCAGCAAGCTCCTGTCTAAAGCTTTCCCTGCCAGGTCCTGGCAGCCGCGGGCCCACAGCGGAATCTGGAAGCTGTGTTGGCCCGGGTAGAAGGCTGTGCCCGCGCTTCAGCTTCTCGGCAGAGCTGACTGTGCGCAGAGGCCAAAATCTGACCTGCTGCTGCTGCTCAAAGTGGGACCGGCCGCTGCTGGCCGGACAGCTTCCTGAAGCGGGGCGTCCTCTCGGAGCCGCCGTAGTCACTAGATTCGTTGTCACGTGACCTGAGGTTGCACCATGGCTACCCGCAAGCCGCGATCTAGCTTCTGGGAGTGGGGGAAGAACATAGTGTGCGTCGGAAGGAACTATGCAGACCACGTCAAGGAGATGCGCAGTGCTGTGCTGAAGGAGCCTGTGCTTTTCCTGAAGCCATCCACCGCCTATGCTCCCGAGGGCTCGCCCGTGTTGGTGCCGTCTTACTCCCGCAACCTGCATCACGAGCTGGAGTTGGGTGTGCTCATAGGCCGGCGGAGTCACGCCGTCCCCGAGGCCGCCGCCATGGACTACGTGGCCGGTTATGCTCTGTGCCTGGACATGACTGCCAGGGACGTTCAAGAAGAGTGCAAGAAGAACGGGCTGCCCTGGACCCTGGCCAAGAGCTTCACAGCCTCTTGCCCGGTCAGCGCCTTCGTCCCCAAGGAGAAGATTCCTGACCCTCACGCCCTGAGACTGTGGCTCAAGGTCAATGGTGAGCTCAGGCAAGAGGGCATGACGTCGTCTATGATTTTTTCCATTCCCTACATCATCAGCTACATTTCCAAGATAATGATCTTGGAAGAAGGAGATCTTATCTTAACTGGGACCCCAAAGGGAGTTGGGCAAGTTAAAGAAAACGATGAGATCGAGGCTGGCATAGACGGGGTGGTCAGTATGTGGTTTAAGGTGGAAAAGTCAGAATATTGAGTCTGTTCAGAGTGCCCAGACTGCTTAAGACGTCCCAGAACAAAGGGGAGACAGAAGCAAACAAAGGTTAAATGTGACAATTAGAAATTCATTCTAAAAACTCGTTCCATTGGATTGCTAGGGCTCAGTCAAGGAAGGTGGACCCGTCAAGAAAAATATGATCTTAAAAGTCTGGGACAGAAATGGGGAAAACCAAAGTAAAGACCAGGAGGAGAATGTGTCAGACTAAACTTGGAGAAGTTGAAGTGTCCTCCCCTAAAACTAAACTGAATAAGACTTTCAGCAGTGTTTCTCAAACTTTCCTGTATGTGCTAGTCACTGGAGGCATTTGTAAATCAAAAACTTGGAAACTGCTGGTGCAGACCCCCCCCATTAATGGTATTAATCTCTAGGGATGCTGTGTTTATAGAACACTCCAATTGATTCATGGATAACTGGAAAAGCTTATTTCCCCAAATCTGGTTAAAGTTTTGTTAAATGAGCAGTTGGTGAAGTCCTCCCCTGTTTACTTTGAGTATCTGTACTGACCTGTGGCTTGAGTTTGGGATCTAATATTGAAATTGTTTTCAAATAAATATGCTGTCTTGTATGGCCTAAAAGTGTCCTTTCTTCTCTAGTGGGCTGTGGAGGGATACTCCCTTTTCTGGGGCTTTAGACCTTTGGCCTCCTGAGCATTGTGCTTTAACTTATTAACAAAGTTAACCAGCACCTCCACCTCCTGTCCAGAGAAGGAGGCCCCAGGAGGGTGACTGGCCCAGGTGCTGCATTTGCTATTGCCTGCACCCTTCACTGGTAAAATGCCAGTCGGGATACACAGCACTGCTCTCAGAGAGCCCAGTGGAGTCCTTTACACTTAGGCAGAGGCCTCTGCTGGTCCCATTAAGAAAGCCTGTTACACGTCTTTAGTTAGTAATTTATCAGTACTGATAGGCATTGTATAACCACAGTTCATTGACTTCCTGCATATTTAGCAAAGCTATGAGGTTGGTCTTAAACATTTAAGTATTCTGTGATCACAATGTGTCATAATTTATTATGAGGAAATTCATAATTGGACTTGTTTAACAAATGTCATGCCATATATGTAACTGTTCTGAAGCAGACTCTTCACTGTTGTATCTCAGGGTGACCTTGAGCTCATGATCCTGCAAGCCCAAGTCTTCCAATATCTTTTTTTTTTTTTTTGTCTTTTCGAGACTGGGTCTCCCTGTAGCCTCCCAGCTGTCCTGATCTTTGTGAGTTCAAGGCCAGCTCTGTAGACCAGGCTGGCCTTGAACTCACAAAGATCCACCTGCCTCTGCCTCCCAAGTGCTAGGATTAAAGGCATGCGCCACCACGCCCAGCTCCAATATCTTATGTTAATATTTATTGAATTGAGCTATATTCCTTAGGAATTATAGATAAGCAAAAATAACAAAAGACATTTCAGATGCATCTACCCAGAAACAGCCAAAGTAAACATTTGGTATATATTCTTCCAAATCTGTCAAAATATAATTTTTACAAAGAATTTGCTCTTTTTTTTTTTTTTTATCTTTTTGAGACAGGGTCTCCCTGTAACCCCTGCTGGCCTGGAACTATGTAGACTAGGCTGGCCTTGAACTCACAGAGATCCACCTGCCTCTGACTCCTAAGTTCGGGGATTACAGGCGTGCATCACCACGCCTGGCTACATTGGCTCTTATGACTTCCACATCAGTCAACACATGTCCACAGTATGGTTTTCATTGATCACCCAAAACTTTAGGTCAGTCCTCTGATTTGGGATATTGGGATTGTCACATTTTTTGCTGGTGGAGTCAGCATATTTGCTAATTCCTGTGGCTAGGTTCCCAAAGTGGAAGAGCAGATCAAGGGTTGTGCTCATTTTGAAAAGGTACTTAATAGTTTAATGTCTAGCTAGCAAGTACAAGGTTCAGCTAACATACTTCTACCATGTTGACAGACCAATTAAGCAAGCTGGACATGCATGGCCAGTGCCCAGTGTGTACAGTGCCAAAGGGGTCAATGTCCACCAAGCAATGGAATGAGCTTTGTCACAAACACCTGACATCAGCATTACAGGTATAGTACACAAAGTTCTTGGATACAAGCATCAAAACTGGTCCAATTTCCACAGTGCTGAGTTGCTAAAATCTCACTAATCCTAGCACCGAGAAGAAACATTTTCCTCCAACTTACTTTAAATAAAACAATTCTATAATATGTTAGTTTATACAGAATTTGATTCCTCTTATGGTGTTTAAAAAATAGTCATTTAGGGGCTGGAGGGCCTAGTAGTTAAGAGCACGACTGCTCTTGCAGAGGACCCGGGTTCGATCCCCAGCACCCACATGGCAGCTGAGAACTGTCTTTAACTCCAGTTCCAGGGGAATCTGACACCCTCTTCTGACTTCCACGGCATTGCACAACACGGGTGCACAGACCTACATGCAGACAGTACATTCATACACATAAAAAAAAAATAAAATAAAATAAACTAAAGGGCTGGAGAGATAGCCTAGCGGTTAAGAGCACTGACTGCTCTTGCAGAGGACCCGGGTTCGATCCCCAGCACCCACATGGCAGCTGAGAACTGTCTTTAACTCCAGTTCCAGGGGAATCTGACACCCTCTTCTGACTTCCACGGCATTGCACAACACGGGTGCACAGACCTACATGCAGACAGTACGTTCATACACATACAAAATAATAAATAAAAATTTTTTAAAATAGTCATTTAGGGCTGGGGGGATAGCGCAGCCATTAAAGGCTGAGGCTAGGAAGTCATTGGAATCCGGGCGTGGTGGCGCACGCCTTTAATCTCAGCACTTGGGAGGCAGAAGCAGGCAGATCTCTGTGAGTTCAAGGCCAGTCTGGTCTACACAGTGAGTTCCGGGACAGCTGGGGCTATAGGGAGACCCTGTCTCAAAAAATAAAAAAAGACCCCCAAAATATAATAAAAAAACTATTCATTGGAACTGAGCATGGTGGTACTTTAACCCCATGCCTTCTTTAATCGCAGCACTCAGGAGGCAGAGGCTGGTGGATTTCCGAGAGCTTGAGGCCAGCCAAGTGTACATAATGAGTTCCAGCCCACCTAGGGCTATGTAGTGAGAGTTTCAGTCTCTCTGGGCTATGCAATTTGTCTGTCTCGGAATACAAAGTAAAACCAAGAGGGAGAGGAGCCCACTGAGGATTTAATCAGTAGTAAAGTTCTTTCATAGTGTGCACGAGGCTCTGACTCCAATCCCCAATATAAACTGGGCTTGCCTATAATCCCAGCACTCAGGAGGTGGAGGCACAAGGATCAGGAGTTCAAGGTCATTCTTCGATATATAGCAAGTTCAAGCTTAGCCTGGACTGCATGAAACCCTGTATCACACACACAAAAAATTTTTTAATTAAAAAAAAGGCTGGGAAGTTAGCACAGTGGTAGAACACTTGCCTAACACCATCATGGAATGGATAGAACCATAAGTTCAATTCCCAGCACTTAAAAAAAAAATTATACATTTGCTATTTGGGGTGAGTAGATGCACCACCATGCCCGTCAGGAAAATGCTATTTCTAAGGTACATAAAAAGGATTAAATAATGTTAGCCATTAATATTATAGTAATTTATGAACTTGGCATGGTGGCACATGCCTATAATCTTAGTATATGGGAAGTAGAGGCAGGAAGATTAGAAGTTCAAAGCCAAGCAACCTAAGGTACATAGTGAGGTTGAGGCCTCCTTGGGCTACAAAACAATAAATACATATATAAGCACACATATAGTAGCAATTTAATGTCTAGAAATTTATCATAAGGCAATGATTAAACACAAGAGCGGATGGGCATGGGGGCGCAGACCTTCAATCCCAGCATTTGGGAGGCAGTAGTAGGTGGATCTATGTGATTTCTAGGTCAGCTTAGCCTACATAGCAAGTCCCAGCCCAACCAGGGATACAGAGTAAGACCTTGTTTCAAAAAGCAAAAACAAAGAACATGGACAAATGTTTCATTATTGTTTAGAACAGCAAAACCCAGAAAACATCTTTTTTTTTTTTGTCTTTTTGAGACAGGGTCTCCCCATAGCTCCAGCTGTCCTGGAACTCACTGTGTAGACCAGGCTGGCCTTGAACTCACAGAGATCCACCTGCCTCAGCCTCCCAAATACTGGGATTAAAGGTGTGTGCCACCACACCCAGCTAGAAAGCATCTTAAGTGTGTGATGGTATTGGATTGATTATACTCACTGTCCTAAACTTACATAATGAAATATAACCATTAGAATATAAAATATTGGCCAGGTGTGGTGGCATATACCTTTAATCTCAGTACTCAGGAGGCAGAGGCAGGTGGATCTCTGTGAGTTCAAGGGCAACCTGGTCGACATAGTGAGTTCTAGGCCAACTGGGGCTACAGGGAGATCCTGTCTCAAAAAGACTATATATATATATATATATTACAAGGCATAGGATTTAGAATCTATACTCAGCCACTGCACATCACAAAATTGAAGGCACGTTTAGGAAGAGTAGGAGAGGTGTAAGATGGGAGGGAAAATGCTGACATGTGAGAATAAAAAATTCAAAGCTTTGCCTTGGTGGTATTTGCTAAATGCAAGTCTACAGATCTTGTAAATGTGCTCTGCCTTCATCACCTAACCAAACTTTATCACGGAAATAACGTCCTGTGCGGGCCTCACACACTGCTGTAGGGGCATGGGGCTTATCCCCAGGTGTGGCTGCTCTTAATAGCAGGTGAACGCTATGGGATTAATGCATCAGTTTGTTGGTGGTTATTATTAGGAACTTGGACTGTTGTTTTTTATAGTACCTTTATAGTTATTCATTTGGATTGGAAAAGTCCCAGGGACACCAAATTGGAAATAGCCAACCAAACATGTATGAAATGTGTGTCTTCATGAAGATAGCCTCATATACCTTTATAGGAAGTTCTGTACCTGTGAGTCTGTAGGGTGTGTGTGTACCTGTGTGTCTGTAGTGAGTGTGTGTACCTATATATCTGTGGCATATGTGTGCACCTGTGTGTCTGTGGGGTGGGTGTGTGCTTATGTGTCTTTAGGGTGTGTGTGTGCTTATCTG
>VZQC01014962.1:940018-952905 GCA_009823505.1 Rhizomys pruinosus
AATGTATTGTCTGCATGCAAGTCTGTGCACCCGTGTCGTGCAATGCCGCGGAGGTCAGAAGTGGGCGTCGGATTCCCCTGGAGCTGGAGTTCTCCTGGAGTTGGAGTTTCAGACGGTTCTCAGCCGCCATGTGGGTGCTGGGGATCGAACCCGGGTCCTCTGCAAGAGCGGTCGGCGCTCTTAACCGCTAGGCCATCTCTCCAGCCCATTTTATTATTTTTTTAAATGCCTTTTTTAAAGTTTTTCTTTTTGGTATGTGAATGAATGTACTGTCCGCATGTAGGTTTGTGCACTCGTGTCGTGCAATGCTGCGGAGGTCAGAAGAGGGTCTCGGATTCCCCTGGAACTGGAGTTCTCCTGGAATTGGAGTTATAGATGGCTCTTAGCTGCCATGTGGGTGCTGGGGATCGAACCCAGGTCCTCTGCAAGAGCAGTCGGTGCTCTTAACCACTAGGCCATCTCTCCAGCCCTGCCTCTAATGGACTTCTGGGAAGTAAAATGATCAAGAGGGCTCTTACCTCATTAATAGATTAGTCCATTGATGGGTTCATAATTTGATGGGCTGCTGTGAGAAACTGAGGTCATGGCCAAGAACTGTGAGGTACGCTGTAATCCCAGCACCAGGAAGTAGAAACGGGACTTCGGCTTCAGAAGTTCAAGGTATCCTCAGGCACATAGTAAATTCAAGGATAGCCCTATTATCTCAGTATTTAGGAGGTTTGAAGCAGGAGGAGTATGGGTTCAAGGCTAGCTGGGTGTGGTGGTACATGCCTTTAATCTCAGCACTTGGGAGACAGAGGCCATCCTGGTCTACATAGCCCATTCCAGGCCAGCCAGGGATACATAGCGAGACCATGGCTCAAAAAAAAAATTTTTTTTGGTCTTTTCGAGACAGGGTCTCCCTGTAGCCCCAGCTGTCCTGGAACTCACTCTGTAGACCAGGCTGGCCTTGAACTCACAAAGATCCACCTGCCTCTGCCTCCCAAGTGCTAGGACTAAAGGCATGCGCCACCACACCTGGCCCGGCTCAAAAAAATTTTAAGGCCAGTCTGCCACATAGGAAAACTTTGCTGAGAGAGAGAGAGAGAGAGAGAGAGAGAGAGAGAGAGAGAGAGAGAGAGAGAAGACTGAGAGAGACTAAGAGAGACTGAGTTAGAAGGTGGGACCCAATGTAAGGGAAGGGATCCTTGCGGCATAAGTGGGAATCTTGTTTCCCAACCTCCCTAAGGTAAGTAGCTTTGTTTTACCACAGGTCTCTAATTATGATGTTCAGCTTCAAGCCAAAGCAGTGAGACCAAGGGACAGCATCTGAAATCATGAGCAAAATGATCTCTCCTCTTTTAAGTATATTTCCTCTGTAATGTAGTCACAACAACAGAAATCTGACTAACAGGCCCATGCCCACTTTTACTCAGCCAATAGTGGGTATGAGTCCTGCCCTACCACCTCACTTCTCTCTCCCCAACCAGACTGTTCCACTTCTTTGTCTCTCCTTCCTGTCTTCCTGCTGGCTTGCCTTGCTTAAATGACTCATGTCTCCTTCCTCAAAGAGAATGAGAAGAAGCTCTTCATCAGGCCCATCTTGTTTGTTGAGATTAAGTCCTTCACTACCTCATCTGTCACAATTTTGGACACACCAGGTAACCAAGCAAACCTCCTCTATGATTGCATATAGTAAAAAGCATAGAAAACACTGGACAATGTGCTAGCTTCGGCAGCACATATACTAAAAATTGGAACAATACAGAGAAGATTAGCATGGCCCCTGCGCAAGGATGACACGCAAATTCGTGAAGCGTTCCATATTTTTAAATAACAGAATGTTTACTACCTCTACACACCAAAGATAATTGAGCTTGAATTTGTAACAGTTTCTAATCTAAATAACTTATTAGCAAATTAAATCATTAAAAAAAAAAGAAAACACTGGACAAGGCAAGTGTGCCTCCCAACACCAACTTCATAAGAGTTGCTTTAGGGCTGGAGAGATGGCCTAGCGGTTAAGAGCACCGACTGCTCTTGCAGAGGACCCAAGTTCGATCCCCAGCACCCACATGGCAGCTGAGAACCATCTTTAACTCCAGTTCCAGGGGAATCCAACACCCTCTTCTGACCTCCGCAGCATTGCATGACACGGGTGCACAAACCTACATACAGACAGTACATTCATACACATACAAAAATAAATAAAATAAAAAAAAGAGTTGCTTTAATTTTTGTTTTCCTGACTGGCCTAGAACTCACTATGTAGACCAAAACGGCCTTGAACTCAGTTCTTGTGACACACACCTGGAAAAAAGCGTTTAAGATACTCACTTTTCCTTTTTATCCAGTCCTATGCAGGATGATGGGTTGGATTTGAAGTTGGCAGAGCCTCCCAGTTCTGCAGATCAGTGCTGACCTAGCGTGGGCCTTTCACAGAAGGGCAGGTGCTTGAAGGAAGGAGTTCAAATCCGTGTGGAGTTAAGCCCTGGGCTGCTTCGAGTAGACTGGGATGAAAAGCACTTGTCATCTTAATGTCCTCAGTAGATTCCCTCTTCAAAGTTCCTCGGACTCTGGCACCACTCTTGTAGCTTTTGAAGTTGGTCTCCTCTCAGCTGATTTAGGCTCATAAATGCCAACCCTGAGTCAGCAAGCTAGGTAACTCCAGTGTGTCATCACCAAAAGCCAGGGTGAGCTACTGAACAGGCTTTCCTGTGACTGCTGTGCCCCCCAGCATCAGGAGCCTTCCACAGTGTCCTGTCAAATGACAAGTGTCACTACACTGCCGGAAAGATATTGTGAGATGCCCTAACCTTTTTCCAGGGTTAAAGAAAATAAATTATTCACATATGTGAGGAAGAGTAAACTTGTTTATTAATGCACATAAGTAAATATTTCCCAGCCTGTGAGAAGACAGGGCAAAGCTAGTAGAAATGGTCTTCCACAGCCATTTCTAGTGAAGGAAACAAAGTCACAGTCTATGAAACATTTTTATTATATTTAGGCAAAATATAATATTATGCATATATATAACATTTCATTTAAGAGTTATATCCCTATACTTTTCCATAATTTAGAACAAAGCTTGTTTTTTAAAGTGTCTGTCCAGGCAGGTTTCTACTTGCTTCAGTAGGATCAGCAAGCTTACAGGACAGTATGCTAACTTTCAGTCCACCCCTTGCTCTGTGTGATAATGTCAACTGAAGGAGAAAAAAAGAGAAGATTAACTTTAAACAGTGCCCCGTACATAAAATTGGAAAACAATGACCAAGAAAAACTTTAAAGTTTTTTTCGTTTGTTTGTTTTGGTTTTGCGCTTTTCAGGCTGGCCTCAAATTCATGATCCTCCTACTTCAAAGTATGCACTTCCAGGCCCAACTTGGAATCATTTCAAGTAGTAGTCTTTTTTTCTCTTTTTTTGGTCTTTTCGAGATAGGGTCTCCCTGTAGCCCCAGCATGCCTAGAACTCAATAGGTAGACCATGCTGGCCTCTATCTTACAGAGATCTGCTGGCCTGCCTCTCAAATGCTGAGACCATCATACCTGGCTAGCATTTTTTTTTTTGGTGCCTTTTGAGCAGAATGGCTAGCATTTTTAACTGAAATATGAGAATTATATAGAATATTTAACCTTGGGGCTGGAGAGATGGCTCAGCGGTTAAGAGCACTGGCTGGTCTTGCAGAGGACCTGAGTTAAGTTCCCAACACCCACATGGCGGCTAACCTCTGTGGGCATTACATGATAGAGGTGCACCTAAATACATGAAGGAAATACACTCATACACATGAATTTTTTTTTTTTTTTTGGTCTTTTCGAGACAGGGTCTCCCTGTAGCCCCAGCTGTCCTAGAATGCACTCTGTAGACCAGGCTGGTCTTGAACTCACAAAGATTCGCCTGCCTCTGCCTCCCAAGTGCTAGGATTAAAGGCGTGCGCCACCACGCCCAGCTATAAAAATAAACTGTTTAATCTTTATAGGCATAGTTTTATTTTGTTTTTGTTTTTGAATTTGATGTGTATGAGTGTTTTGCCTGGATGTATATAAGTGCACCCTTGTCATGCAGTGCTGGCTGAGGCCAGAAGGGGCATCAGATATCCTGGATCTGGAGTTACAGGTGGCTGTTAGCTGCCATGTAGGTGTTAGGAACTGAATCCAGGTCCTCTACAAGAGTAGCCAGTGCTCTTAACCACTGAGACATCTCTTCAGTCCCTTATTCTTTTTAAGAAAGGATCTCATATAGCCCAGGATGACTTTATTTGGTCTATTTGGTCAAGGATGAGCTAGAACTTCTGGTACTTCTGTCTCTACCACCATAGCTGCTAGCATACTTATTACATTTGTCAAATAATGTAAGTTGTTTGAGACAGGATCTTGTGAATTTCTATTATACAGGGTGGTCTTAAACTCCTGAATTCGAGCAATCCTTTTGCCTTACCTTCCTAAGTAGACTGCAAGCTTAACTCATAGCACCTGGCTCATATGTTCTGTTCTGATCTTTATAATATAAAGATATAACATGAGCATGCTCATGTTATATCTGCCCAAGATCTTTTCTTAAAAGTTTTATTTATGAGTTTATTCCCTGCATGTCTATAAGTGCACCCATGTTGTGTAGTGCTCATGGAGGTCAGAGAAGGGCATTGGATCCCCTGGACCTGGAGTTACAGATAGTTGTTGGCTGCAGTGTGGGTGTTAGGAACCAAATCTGGGTCCTCTGCAAGAGCAGCCAGTGCTCTTAACCTCTGAGCCATCTCTCCAGCTCCCCCCACCCCACAAGATCATTTTAAGATCCAACTTAAATGTCTTTTGAGGGCTGGTTATATGGCTTACTGGTGGAACTCTTGAGTAGGGTTACATCACTAGTCCACATACACAAAAAAAGCTCATGCCTGTAACCTCAGTACTTGGAAGGCTGAGACAGGATGATAGCCCTGAGTTTGGTACCAGCCAATAGTGAGTTTCAGGCCAGCCTGAGCAACTTAGAGAGCCCCTTCTCAAATGAAACAACAAAACAAAGCAAATACAATCTTTTAAACATATGCTTTGAAAATCTACAGTATCCCTTTACTTGAGGACATATTTGAGTCAAGTCTGGAAAATTTTTTCCTCATATTTGTCATTTTTATATACATAGCTTAATCTTAATTTATACATTTCTTTTTTTTTAAGTCTGGAAATTTTTTGTGTACATTTCCATGAGTTTAAAGTGATCAGCTGGGCCGGGCATGGTGGTGCACACCTTTAATTCTAGCACTCAGGAGGCAGAGGCAGAGGCAGGCGGATCTTTGTGAGTTCAAGGCCAGCCTGGTCTACAGATCAAGTTCCAGGACAGCTGGAGCTACAGGGAGACCCTGTCTCAAAAAGACCAAAAGAAATAAATAAAGTGATCAAAGTCATTAGTAAGATTATCAGTGTACCCTCATGAGGGAACAGACAGTATTTTGTTGGTCCCCGTGAATGTGGAGATGAAGCACATAGCTAACTTTTCACACAGGGCCTAGTTGCCATGGTTACTACAGTCTCAAATCCAGGTTCTAGAAATATTAGTAAGGCCACTGTCAACTTCATGTCTGTAACATATTCAGATAAGCTTGAGGCCACTAGAAAAAAAAATAGTACAGCCTGCCTGTGAGGATGCAGCGGAGTAGACACAGTACTCCCAAGGACTGCCGCAGAAACTCTGAGATCAAAGCTCCTTTCAGAATCACGCCAAAGTTCTGACCTTTTCACCCTCATTTTCTGTTCTTTACAGAGGCTGTGCAGCATGACAGACATCATTGTTCTGACCACTAATGGCATGTGTTCTCATGAACATGGTTGTGCATTTCCTCAATATTAATTTCTAATAGAATAGGGCTGGAGAGATGGCTCAGTGGTTAATAACACTGGCTGTTTTTGCAGAGGACCCAGGTTTGACTCTGAGCACCCATATAGCAGCTAATAACCACCTGTAACTCTAGTTCCAGGGGATCTGATGCCCTCTTTTGATATCTAGGGCATTGCACAACATGGGTACACTTATACACATATAGGCAATACACTCACACACGAAATAAAAATAATAAAAATATTTTTAAAGTTCTAATAGAATAAATATAACCATATATAAACTAGAGCTCAGCAGCTTTTAGGAATACGAAAGAAAACACTAAAACAGCATGGCAGGAAGGAGATTACACTGGCTTGTGTTCTCTCACCAGTTACTCCTCTGCCTTCTACATCTTAAATACTAAAAGCCTCTGACTCTCTAACACTGACAGTTGCTAGTGCCTCAGGAGTCTCAGCTGTAGGGTCACAGAACTATACAGGCTGAGAAAAGTGAGATAACCTCCTGGGGTTGCACAGGCTAAGGAGGGGTGAAACTGCAGTTCACCACGTCTATGTCAACTCAGAAAGTAGGCATTAATCTGCTATTTCACACTACCTTACTCAACAAAGAGTAGTAGTACTACATAGGAAGGCATGGCTGGGGACAGTCCAGTTCTCACTCTGATGTCTGTTTCCTTGTCTTGAAGTTAATATAAATATTCTTTCTTTCTTTCTTTCTTTCTTTCTTTCTTTCTTTCTTTCTTTCTTTTTTCCCCCTTCCTTCCTTCCCTCTCTCCTTCCTTCCTTCCTTCCTTCCTTCCTTCCTTCCTTCCTTCCTTCCTTCCTTCCTTCATCTTTTTTGAGACAGGGTCTCCCTATAGCCCCAGATGGTATATAGAACAGGCTGGCTTTGAACTCAAGAGATCTACCTGCCTCTGCTCCTGAGCGCTGGGATTAAAAGATTGTGCCACCACACCCGGCTAAGGACATTTTCTTTACTGGTCTATTTGGTGTCATCTGTAACTCCCCTTATGACTGTTTTTCATTGTATCTTTTACATATATATATATATATATTTTTTTTTTTTTTTTATTGAGGCTGGAGAGATGACTCAGCAGTTAAGAGCATTGGCTGCTGTTGCAGAGGATCTGGTTCCTAGCAACCACATTGCAGCTAACAACTCTCCATAACTCCAGTTCCATGGGATCTAATGCCCTCTTCTGACTTCTTTTTTTTTATTAATTTTATTTATTTCTGTATGTGTATGAATGTACTGTCTGCATGCAGGTCTGTGCACCCGTGTCGTGCAATGCCGCGGAGGTCAGAAGAGGGTGTCGGATTCCCCTGGAACTGGAGTTCTCCTGGAATTGGAGTTTCAGACGGTTCTCAGCCGCAATGTGGGTGCTGGGGATCGAACCTGGGTCCTCTGTAAGAGTGGTCGGCGCTCTTAACCGCTAGGCCATCTCTCCAGCCCCCTCTTCTGACTTCTAAGAACACTGTAGGACATGGGTGCAACTTACATGCATGCAGGCAATATACTCTATACAAAAAAATAAATATATTTTATTATTTTTACTTTATGTGTATGAATAGACACATAAAATAAAAAATATAAAAATATTATATGGTTCTTAGCTACCATGTTGGTGGCTGAGAACCCAACCTGGGTCATTTGCAAGAGCAGCCAGTGCTCTTAACCACTGAGCAATCTCTCTAGCCCCTTTCATTGTATCTATGGCAGCCAAATCCTTGTGTACATCTGGAAATTAAGCATTATCAAATAACAATAAATTCCTGTGCTGGGGCACAGGTTGGGGGTAGAGCATTTCCTTAGCTTTTCAGGCCTTTGGTTCAATCCTCAGCTCTGAAAAAAAAGTCTCCCATGTAGAATTTGTAATTGTTTGAATTTATAGAATAACACTATTGCAAAATACACTCACTTTTAAGTAAATTTTGCTTCTTTCCAAAAGAAACTTCCACTTCAGTGTTGTTTTCTGTTCACTTGTCATTACAAGAAACTCATTTACCTGGTTAAAAAAAAAATCAAGTATTTCTGAGCAGACAAAGACAACTCATTTTACAACACTGTGAAACATACTTGCTCACTAGAACTGGAATTTTACTCACAGTAATTATAGCTCAATTCTCTTAATAGTAAAAATAAAGCCTGAAAGGCTATCACCAAAATCTATAAAGCCAGAATTTGGAGCCAAAGTTTAATGATGGTTTATTTGTTTGTTTGTTTTTTGTATTTTTGAGACAGGGTCTCCCTTTAGTCCTAGCTGGCCTGGAGCTCACTATATAGACCAGGCTGGCCTTGAACTCACAGAGATCTGCCTGCCTCTACCCCCGCCCCCAGTACTAGGATTAAAGGCGTGCACCACCACACCTGGCTAGTTTAATGATGTTTTAAGACCCATGATTTGTTTTTCTTTCCTTTAACTTTTTAAAATATTTTTATTGACTTTTGAGACGTTCATACAATGTATTTGGTCATATTCAAACCTCTTACCCTCCTCACTTGAGGCCCTCTATTATTATTTGTCTTTTTTAAAGGCCTACAGAGTCTAACTGGTGTTTCTCAAATGTTCTTGGGTGTGGGTCTATTGCCTGGAGTCTGGTCAAACCTACTAGGTGTACAGCTGATTTAGCAAACTATGCTCGATGGTGCAATAGCAGCATGAATTGTGTGTGTGTGTGTGTGTGTGTGTGTGTGTGTGTGTGTGTGTGTGTTTCAGGTAGGGTATCATTTTCATGTAGCCTAAGCTACCCCCAAAGTCAATATACAGTTAAGGATGGCCACAAACTCATGATCTGACCCTTCTGACTCCATCTCAAAAGTGCGGGGATTATAGGCATGTGACACCATGCCTTGCCTTGAGGTGACTTGGTTTTGACATAAAATGCATGCCAGTCTCCAACAGTCTCTGCTGTTCTGTACCTATAGACCAGGGAGAGAATATGCACTGACTACAAAGCTGAGTGGAGGAAATATAGTCAATATAGCCTCTTTATAGAAAAGCTACTGAATGCCTAATCAGCATTTCCAACATTTTATTTTACCCATTGTCACTGACTATATAAAATGTCATATTTAGTTCTCCATTTTGTTGAAGGCCTGTCACTATTCATAACAGTCAAAATTAAACTGGGCATCGTGGAACACACCTTTAATCCCAGCACTGGGAAGACAGAAGCAGGCAGATCTCTGTGAGATCAAGGCCAGCCTGGTATACATAGTGAGTTCTGGCCCAGCTGGGGCTATACTTGTCCCCTCAAAAAAAGAAAAAAATTAGCTGATATTTTAATAGGTTGCATGTAACTATTTGTTCATTAAAATTATGTATATGTAAGCCAACATTGCTTTCCCCAAGATATCTTCATATTCGAATTTTTAATTTCTTAATTTTTATTTTATGCATATGAGTATGTTGTCTATGTATATGTAAGTGCACCTGTGTCATGTAATACCTATGGGGAGTAGAAGAGGGCGTCAGATCCCCTGGGACTGGAGCTCTTCTGTAGGTGCTGGAACGTGAACCTGAGTCCTTGCCAGTGCTCTTAACTGCCAAATCATCTCTTCAGCCTCTCATTTTAAAATTTTATTTTTGTGTGTGTTTTTTGGTCTTTTTTTGAGACAGGATCTCATTGTAGCCCCAGCTGTTCTGAAACTCACTACGTAGACCAGGCTGGCCTTGAACTCACAGCAATCCACCTCCCTCTGCCTCCTGAGTGCTGGGATTAAAGGCATGCACTGCCACACTGAGCAAAATTTTATTTATTTTATGTGTATGAGTATTTTGCCTGCATGTATATAAGTGCACCTGTGTCTGCAATGCCCATGGAACCCAAAAGAGGGCATTGGATCCCTGGAACTAGAGTTAAGATGTTCTTACCTGGCATGTGGGTGCTTGGTTCCAAAGCCAGGTCCTCTCCAAAACAACCAGTGCTCTTAACCACTGAGCTAGCCCAGCCCCTCAAGATCTCTGAATTAATTTGTCTCAAATATTCAACAAAATAATCTATAGTTTTAAGGAAGAATATGCAAGAATATGAGAAATTTTTCTAGACATTTCTTGCTTTCTGCTATTTACCGTGCAGCCCAAAGTTTCCTCAGCAACATTTCCTGTGAGAATGCAGGAATGGAGTGTTCCAGTGTGGTCAGTAAGATCAACCAGCATATCAAAACTGAGAGAAACAGATTTAAATCTAGTAGCATTTTTGTTGCAAATTGTGCAAGTGTCGGAAGCTTCATTTACAATATAACCACAGGTGGAACTGAAAAGAAATAAAGGTTAATGTAAAAGTGTAGTGATCCTAAACAACAAATTTGAACTAGCAGAGTTATTTTTTTTTTTTTTTGGTCTTTTTGAGACAGGGTCTCCTTGTAGTCCCAGCTGTCCTGGAACTCACTCTGTAGACCAGGCTGGCCTTGAACTCACAAAGATCCACCTGCCACTTTAATCCCAAGTGCTAGGATTAAAGGCGTGCACCACCACGCCCAGCTGCAGAGTTATATTTTAATATCCAAAGTCATATCCAGAAGTCATGGCACTCAGGGGACTCAGAGAAAGGATCACAAGTTTAATGCCAGCCTGGGCTGCATGTCAAACCCCTGTCTAAAAACCATAACATCTGAGTCAGCCTATAAAATGCTTAGTGCCATACAGGATGTGAGACACTGGAAAACAATGCAAATATACTTTTTACTTGCCACCTCCCTCATTCTGAGCACTGTGATTAACCTGAAACTGGGGACTCCATACTGATTTTCATGCCTCCTTTCCTGTGCTAGAGTTCCTGCTCAGCTCTGAGGTTTGGCTGTCTTATTTCCCTGTGCGGTCTTTCTTTCCTACACCCCAGAGCTTGCCTATCCCTTTCCCAGAACTTGTGGAGCTTATCCTAGCACTCAAATATGTCATCACATCTGTTTTGTTAGTGCAGGTATGTCCATTCTATCTCTTTAGTGAACATTCTGAGGGCAGAAACCATGCTCCCTCAAGGGTCCTGTACTCAGTCTTCTATACTGTGCTGGAGAGTTTAGTGTCAACTTGACACACCTGGGTTGAGGGAGCCTCAACTGGGGATTGCCTCCATTGGATGGCCTGTGGCCATGTCTGTGGGGTAGTCTCTTGATTGTTGAGTGATGTGGGACAGCCCAGCACACTGTGGGTGGTGTCATCCCTGGGCAGGTTATGCTATATTGTATAAGAAAGCAGGCTGGGGGCTGGAGTGATGACTCAGCAGTTAAGAGCACTGCCTGCTCTTGCAGAGGACCTGGGTTCAATTCCCAGCACCCACCTGGCTGCTAAGAACTGTCCTTATTTCTGGTTGTGGTAGTGCACACCTTTAATCCCAGCACTCAGGAGGCAGAGGCAGGCGGATCTCTGAGTTCAAGGCCTGCCTGGCCTATAGAGCAAGCTCCAGGCCAGCTGGAACTAAAGGGAGACCCCCGTCGCCAAATCAAAAAAAAAAAAAGAAAGAAAAAGAAAAGAAAAGAAAGTAGGCTGAGCATGGGCCAGAAGAGCAGCATTCCTCCATGGCCTGTGCTCCAGCTCCTGACTCCAGGTTCCTGCGCTGAGTTCCTAAGTCATGAACTATGATCTGGGAGATGTAAGCTAAATAAACCCTTTCTTCCCCCGTTGGTTTTGTTCAGAGTGTTTTGTCACAGCAATTGAAAACAAATTATAGCACACATAAAATCCCTAAGGGCTGGAAAAGTTTACACCCTAAATGCTAGCAGTTCTGATAGGCAGACATTCTCTTTTTAGTGATAATTCCATGCTATTAAATATTTCTGAAGCAGGCACGAACTTAGCAGTTTGGAACAGGAGACTAATGGAAATTCTGAAAGAGAAGAAAACATCTGAACTTAATAATTTCTTGTCTAACCACAGAACATTTTCATAATAAACTTCAAATGCTTTACTTAAGCTATTTCCCAGCATGATGGCATACACCTTTAATCCCAGAAGAACCAGGCAGATCTCAAGTTCAAGGACAGCCTGATCTATATAGTGAGTTCCAGGCCAGCTAGGGCTACAGGGGGAAGACCCTGTCTCAAAAATACAAAAAAATATATCACTATTAGTGATGTAGGAAAAAGGAAAAGAAAATTTAAAGTTTGTTCTTATTGCTCTGTTTTTCAGACAGGGTCTCAGGCTGGCCTTGAGCTCACTATGTAGCCAAGAAGGATTTTGAACTTCTGACTCACTTCCCTCTTCCTTCCAAGTATTGTAGTTACAGGAATGTGCTATCAAACATGGCATAAAGGTTTTCATGGTTGTTGTCGCTACTGCTTTCATTTTGCTGTGTTATATAGTGCTTGGGATTGAACCCTGGGCATCTTACATGGTAAGCACATGCTCTATCACTAAGCTATACCCCTATCTTCTGAAAAGTGCTCTTTAAAAAAATCAGGGGTATGGGGCAGTACTAGGGATTGAACACAGGGCCTCATGCAGCTTTTTTATATTAGCTTTTCAACTTTAATACATAATAAAATATTTTAAAATTCAGAGATTCCTTTCTTCACTATTGAATTATATACATAAGCCTACTCTGTGACAAACTACATAGAACATACACTCAAATGACTGCATGTAAATTGGGGGGTAAGAGTAATTCACTGTTCTGACTGAAGGGAGTCATTATACCTTACAAATGTAACTACTAGGATACACTGAACAAAGGGTAAAAGAGGTCTTTCTATTCATTTGTTTTGTTTGGGGTTGGCTTTAAATTTATTTATTATTATTATTATTTGCCTTTTTGATACAGGGTCACCCTGTGGGTGCTGGGACCCGGGTTCGATCCCCAGCACCCACATGGCGGCTAAGAACCATCTGTAACTCCAATTCCAGGAGAACTCCAGTTCCAGGGAAATCTGACACCCTCTTCTAACCTCCCCGGCATTGCACAACATGGGTGCACAAACCTACATGCAGACAGTACATTCATACACATAAAAAAAAAATAAATTAAAATAAATTAATTAATTAAAAAAAATAAAGGCGTGTGCCACCATGCCTGGCTCTATATTCTTTTTTTTTTCCTTGTCATGTCCTTTTTTTTTTTTTTTTTTTTTTTTTTTTTTTT
>VZQC01014962.1:958025-994530 GCA_009823505.1 Rhizomys pruinosus
GGGGCTGGAGAGATGGCCTAGCGGTTAAGAGCGCCGACCGCTCTTGCAGAGGACCCGGGTTCGATCCCCAGCACCCACATGGCGGCCGAGAACCGTCTGAAACTCCAATTCCAGGAGAACTCCAGTTCCAGGGGAATCCGACGCCCTCTTCTGGCCTCCGCGGCATTGTACGACACGGGTGTACAGACCTGCATGCAGACAGTGCATTCATACACATACAGAAATAAATAAAAATTAAAAAAAAAATTAAGAATAGTTGGGTGGAGTACCAGAAGATAAAAATGGGTTTTCGGGGCTGGAGAGATGGCCTAGCGGTTAAGAGCGCCGACTGCTCTTGCAGAGGACCCGGGTTCGATCCCCAGCACCCACATGGCAGCTGAGAACCATCTGTAACTCCAATTCCAGGAGAACTCTAGTTCCAGGGGAATCCGATGCCCTCTTCTGATCTCCGAGGCATTGCACAACATGGGTGCACAAACCTACATGCAGATAATACATTCAAATAAATAAATAAATAAATAAATAAATAAATAATGGGTTTTCACAGGATTCTAAAGGCCTTTCGGCTCCCAAACCCCAGCCTCCAACACGATTCTTTAATTGTTGTATCCCACTTAAACATTCCACTACTTGTCCTAATAATGTTTAGACTCTCCTGCTCCCATTATAGATATCTTTTCACCATTCTTTTTTTTTTATGTGTATGAATGTACTGTCTGCATATAGATTTATGCACTCGTGTCATGCAGTGCCCAGTACTGCAGAGGTCAGAAGAGGGTGTCAGATTCCCCTGGAACTGGAGTCAAAGATGGTTCTCAGCCACCATGTGGGTGCTGGAGATCGAACCCAGGTCCTCTGCAAGAGCAGTCGGTGCTATTAACTGCTAAGCCATCTCTCCGGCCCTCACCATTCTTTTTTTAGGGTAGGGTAAATTCCTCATAAGCACAGACTGTGCCTTTTGATCATTCTATTTCTAGTGTCCAACATAGTGACTAACCTTATATCCATCTGACCTTCCACTATCTCCTGTTTTGTTCAAAAAAGAATTGAATTTATCTATATCTGGCACATAACAGGCATTTAATGAGTATTTGTAAATTAACAGGTGGATGAAAGATTTTTTTTTTTTTGTCTTTTCGAGACAGGGTCTCCCTGTAGCCCCAGCTGTCCTGGAACTCACTGTAGAGTTCAGGCTGGCCTTGAACTCACAAAGATCCACCTGCCTCTGCCTCCCGAGTGCTAGGATTAAAGGTGTGCGCCACTAAGCCCGGCTGAATGAATTTTTTTTTTTTAACACTGATACTGCTCAATGTTTAGAGGCGAGCAGTTCCTAAGAAGGGTATAGCAAGTATATCAATGAGTACCTCCTGAAAAGAGTGTGACTCAGACTGTCTGTGGGGAGAGCAGAATTCCCACTTTAATGAACACTTTCAGGGCAGAAAACATAAAAAAAATAAAGAAAATGTAATATCCTAGGATAAATACCTAAGCCATTTAGAGTTTTGGATTTTTTTTATGTGTATGAATGTACTGTCTGCCTATAGGTCTGTTCACCCCTGTCATGCAATGCCGTGGAGGTCAGAAGAGAGCGTCGGATTCCCCTGGGACTGGAGTCAAAGACGGTTCTCAGCCGCCATGTGGCTGCTGGGGATCGAACCCAGGTCCTCTGCAAGAGCAGTTGGTGCTCCTAACCGCTAGGCCATCTCTCCAGCCCCGTAGAGGTTTTTATTTTTTATTTTTTTTATTTTTTGTATGTGTATGAATGTACTGTCTGCATGTAGGTTTGTGCACCTGTGTTGTGCAATGCCGCGGAGGTCAGAAGAGGGTCTTGGATTCCCCTGGAACTGGAGTTCTCCTGGAATTGGAGTTTCAGACGGTTCTTAGCCGCCATGTGGGTGCTGGGGATCGAACCCGGGTCCTCTGCAAGAGCAGTCGGTGCTCTCAACCCCTAGGCTATCTCTCCAGCACCCCGTAGAGGTTTTTAATTTCTACAAAGTAAATGTTGCCCAGGACATTAGAAACATTGCTGATATAAACAAGTTAAGTTTGTTTGTTGGTTCATTGGTCAGTCGGTTGGTTGGATGGTTGGTTGGTCTTTTTGAGACAGGGTTTCCCTGTAGCCCCAGCTAGCCAGAAACTCACTATGTAGACGAGGCTGGCCCTGAACTAACAGAGATCTGCCACCCTCTGCCTCCTGAGTGCTGGGATTAAAGGTGTGTTCCACCACAGCAAGTTTGTTTGTTTTTATGTGTCTGAGTGTTTTGCCTGCACATAAGTGTACCCAGGTCATTCAGTGCGGGGAGAGGCCAGAAAAGGGCACAGATCCCCTGAAACTAGAGTTATGGATGGTGGTTAGCTGCCATATAGGTTCTGGGAACTAAACCTAGCTTCACTGCAAGAGCCACCAGTGCTCTTAACAACTGAGCCATCTCTTCAGCCCCAGGTGCCCAAGTTTAAACACCTTTATAAGTATTCTCTGCTAAATGTGTTTCAAGAGCTCTGTTGTATAACATAGTAACATAGTACAATATTGTGCTTTTTGTTCTTGTTGTTTTTATTTATTTTAAATTTTTTTAAATTTTATTTATTTATGTATGTGTATGAATGTACTGCCTGCATGTAGGTTTGTGCACCCGTGTTGTGCAATGCCGCGGAGGTCAGAAGAGGGTGTCGGATTCCCCTGGAACTGGAGTTCTCCTGGAATTGGAGTTTCAGATGGTTCTCAGCCGCAATGTGGGTGCTGGGGATCGAACCTGGGTCCTCTGTAAGAGCGGTCGGCACTCTTAACCGCTAGGCCATTTCTCCAGCCCTGTTCTTGTTGTTTTTATATGTCTCCCTGTGGCCTCAGCTGGACATAGACTAGGCTGGCCTTGATCGCATAGAGATCGCATGGAGATCCACCTCCTTCTGACTCTCATGCGTGGATTAATGCCAATGGCAAGTATCACTACCCCTAGCCTTATTCTTAAAAAAAGATTTTTAATTATCCACATATGTGGTGGAGGGGGAGATATATGCACACAGGTGCAGGTACCCACGAAGGCTAGAGGAAGTTGTCAAATCCCTCAAAGTTAGAGTTACAGGTGATTGCCAGCTGCTCAATGTGGGTGCTAGGAACAAAACTCAACAGTGTGCTCTCTTAGCTCCCTATGCTACTTTTTTGAAAAATGTTAAGAGAAAATGTTAAGAGTGGGCTGGAGAGATGGCCTAGCAGTTAAGAGTGCCGACCGCTCTTGCAGAGGACCTGGGTTCAATCCCCAGCACCCACATGGCGACCAAGAACCGTCTGAAACTCCAATTCCAGGAGAACTCCAGTTCCAAGGGAATCCGACACCCTCTTCTGACCTCCGCGGCATTGCATGACACAGGTGCACAAACTTGCATGCAGACAGTACATTCATATACATACAGAAATAAATAAAATTAATAAAAAAATTTTAAGAGTGCAAATTGTGTTCTCACCATAAAAAGGTTAAGTATTATGTTATGGTTTGGTTGATTATATAATATCCCCAAAGGTTCATGTGTTGGAGGGTTGGCCCCAGCTGGTGATGTTCTTGAGAAGCTTAGATCATAAGAGCCTTAACTTTATCAATACGTTAATATACTCATCTACTAATGAATTAATAGCTGAATGGTCTAATAGGAGGTGAGGCCTAGTTAGAGGAAACCACTGCTTGGAGGGTGTCTTCCCAGCTACCTCTCTGCTTCTCAGTCACTATGAAGTGAGCTTTTTAAAAATC
Organism: Rhizomys pruinosus; assembly: GCA_009823505.1. Taxonomy (NCBI): domain Eukaryota; kingdom Metazoa; phylum Chordata; class Mammalia; order Rodentia; family Spalacidae; genus Rhizomys; species Rhizomys pruinosus. The sequence continues at coordinate 961,769 of VZQC01014962.1, forward strand.
TAAGCTATAGATGGGTGTGGTGGCACAAGCCTTTAATCCCAGCAATTGGGAGGCTGAAGCAGGCAAGATCTCTGTGAGTTTAAGGCCAGGCTGTCCTACATAGTGAAATTCAGGCAGCTGGGCCTACGGGGAGACCCTGTTTAAACAAACAAACAAACAAACAAACAAACAAACAAACAACTGAACTACCATCTGGAGAGATGGCTTAGCAGTTAACACTGGCTGTTCTTGCCAGGTTTGATTCCCAGCACCTACATGGCAGCTAACAACCATTCATAACTCCAGTTCCAGGGGAATCCGATGCCCTCTTCTGACCTCCACCATCATTGCATGACACAGGTGCACTTACTTACATGCAGGTAGTAGTACACTCACACACATAAAATAAAAAATAATAAAAATTTAAAAATCCAGACTGCATTTTCATTTTTAAGTATATTCTACAAATATTGGCATATGTTCATATTATTTCCAACAGAATGAAAAATAAGTTTTTTTTTACCTGGATTAGTTGTGATAATGGTTTTTGAGATTACTGTTGCTGCCATACAGTTCTGAAATTTGTTAAAATTTATTCTTACATCTGAGGCAAATATTACTGTTTTGGGAAAAAGCCATTTTTAAAATTAATACATGGTGGTGAAAATGACAAATATTGTCAACACAATCATAGAATGATAATACCTGTTTCTTTCGGTATCCAGCTCTGTGCAAGTAGAATGGATTCATTATCCCAACTGTGTTTGTTTAAGAAAAAGTGATACAAAGTGAAAACATTCAAAAAATCTGGTACTGACACATATTTATAGCACTCCCCAAAAGAACCCCCTAAACTTTCTGCCTCAATAGCTGGGGTTAGCAATTTCCAAGTAGCCAAAGATAGAAGTTAAGTTGGCATAATTTTGGCTGGGCATGGTGGCACACACCTTTAATCCCAGCACTCAGGAAAGCAGAAGGAGGCGGATCTCTGTGAGTTAAGACCAGCCTAATCTACATATCGAGTTCTAGGCCAGCTGGGGCTGCAGGGAGTCCTCTCAAAAAGACAAAAAGAAAAGGTGGCATACTTTTAAATTATTATTATTATTATTATTATTATTATCATTTGTGTGTGTATGCTCTGTGTGTGTATGTGTGTGCACACCACAGCATGTGTGTTAAGGTCAGAGGAAACTTTGTGGCATTAGTTCTCTCCTTCACATTTATGTGGCTTTTGGGAATCAAACTCAGATTTTAAGGCTTGTACATTAAATGTCTTTATCTACTGAGCCATTCTACCAGCCCAAGACAGTGTACTCAACATCTATTTGATAACTTATTCTTCAGCACATATTTATTTCTAATGTCTGCTCTATCCACTCTTTTATTTTCCCAGTATTTGGTCACTTCGGCCTAGATAGAATTGAACAACTCAAAGTCTAAAAATTTTAAAGTTCCAACTATTACTGTAGGCTCTCCCAAACAGATATATAGCTCAGGGAACTTGATGAGTAGAAGGTACTCTTAGGCTGTTTCCTTGCTACTCAGACATCAGAAGTTATAATCTGTATATATTCTTTTCTCCAGGATACCAAAGAATCTCAAAATGTTTGACTTGCTCACTAGATCCCAATAAAACACCATTTGTGATGAAATGAAACAATGAAACTTGTCATAGGGTAGTCCCTCTAAGCAAGTGGATTGCCATCTAAGGCTGTATACAGAACACCTCAGCCTTTAAAAGAGAAGTTTATTTTTCAAATGTTGCTTATCTCCTGTTATTATACCTCTCTTGATATGAATTTTTTGATAAAGTTAAAGTATTCTGTACCAGTAATAAGAGTAGAGGAAGTTACCATGTCATTGTGAAAGAAGGCTCTATTTCATCAAAGAGTTTAACTTCACACCTCTGGCCTTTTCTTCTATCTGAAGTTGTGAAATGTTTTGGCTCGCCAACCTTGGAAATTGAAGGCAATTATTATTCCTCTTCTAATTTAATGTGGAAGAACTTAAATATTTGGTGATATAAAAATCAAATATTTCCTTTTAAACATGAAATTTGTACCTACCTATATGCAGGCACTGCATTCATACATATAAAATAAATAAGCCAGGCATGGTGGCACATGCCTTTAATCCTAGCACTTGGGAGACAGAGGCAGGGAGATCTCTGTGAGTTCAAGGCCAGCCTGGTCTACAGAGTAAGTTCCAAGCCATCTGGGGATACAGGGAGTCCCTGTCTCAAAAAGACCAGTAATAAATAAATAAAAAGTTAAAAAAAGGTCCCATACAGTTAATGGATAATTTATATGTACAGTAGCATATGCTACAGTTAGCAATCAAGTATGATTTTACTTATTTTATTTTTTAATATTTATTATTAGTTTATGTGTATGAATGTATTGCCTGCATGTAGGTAGGTTCACCCATGTCTTGCCATGCCCACATGCCCACAGAGGTCAGAAGAGGGCATCTGATACCCTGTAACTAGAGTTATGGGTAGTGGGTTGTTAGCTGCCGTGTGGGTACTGGGAACTGAACCCAGGTCCTCTGGAAGAGCAGCCAGTGCTCTTAACTGCTGATTCATCTCTCCAGTCCAGAGTGTGATTTTATTTTGCTAGTGATTCACAGACAAAATGCTAATTTCTCTTTCATGAAAAATTTTCTTGTTTTTGTTGTTGTTTTTGTTTTTTATCCTTTTGAGACAGGGCCTTGCTTTAGCCCCAGCTGACCTGGAACTCACTATGTGGACTAGGCTGGTCTTGAACTCACAGATATCCACCTACCTCTGGGTCCTGAGTGCTGGGAATAAAGGCCTGCACCACCACACCCTTTGGTTTTTTTGTTTGTTTGTTTTTGTTTTTTGTTTTGGTCTTTTTGAGACAGGGTCTCCCTGCAGTGCCACCTGTCCTGGAACTCTCTATATAGACCAAGCTGGCCTTGAACTCAGAGAGCCGACTGACTCTGGCTCCCAAGTGCTGGGATTAAAGGTGTGGGCCACCACACCAGGCATTTATATATATATATAGGCATTTATATATATATATATATAGGCATTTATATATATATATAGGCATTTATATATATATATATAGGCATTTATATATATATAGGCATTTATATATATATATANAGTTCTAATCATGGTTGTAGGACCTTGCCCAAGACTTGAAACAGGTATAAAAGTACTCTAAAACTTTAGATTATAAAAACCCAACATTTCATTGTTTCTCTTATGACCTTGATTTTGAAATATGTTTTGCTTACTTCTGTAGCATTGTGTGTAGAGTAGAATTCTTTTTTTAAAATTATTTATTTTTCTCTATGTGTATGAATGTACTGTCTGCATGCAGGTCTGTGCACCCTGTCATGCAATGCTGCAGAGGTCAGAAGAGGGTGTCGGATTCCCCTGGAACTGGAGTTCTCCTGGAATTGGAGTTACAGACGGTTCTCAGCTGCCATGTGGGTGCTGGGGATTGAACCCGGGTCCTCTGTAAGAGTGGTCGGTGCTCTTAACCACTAGGCCATCTCTCCAGCCCCAAAGAATTCTTATACTGTATTCAAAGTGAGGTTCACTTCTCCCTATAACCAATCCTCTCCTCCTTCTCAGAGCTGTAGTCAAGCCTTCCTCCTCTTCCTGCTTTGCCTTAGTTATTCACAAGTATTACTTCTCTTCCAAACCATTGCCCTAGTCCCGTCTTAGCTTCCTCTATGATTTGGTCTCCACAATGCAGTTGAGGTGATCCACCTAAACAACAGTATGAAATATTATTTCTCAGCTCAAAGACTTTCTGTTTATTCATTGCTGAGAAGTGAATATTGTCTAAGAACTGTCCCTGCCTCTCCCCTCATTCCTCTCCTGGTGGGCCCTAACACTAATGATGTATTCTAGCCATGTCAGATTATTATGCTATGCAACTGCCAAAAATTGTTAAATGTCAGCAGTTTCATGTGGCTCAAACTAAAAGTTAGCTATTCTAGAAAATGCCAGGTAGTTTCACATTCATCATAACTGCCAAAGTCCCTCCCTCTTCCCATAAAAATTTACTAAGAATCAATTATGTGCCAGACTCTAATGGGGAAACACTGTGAAGAAGACCTTTAATCTCATGAAGTTTGGACATGTGAAATCATCTCAGGATGTGATCTGGATTAGAATACCAAGAGGGGAGAAAAGACCATATTAGTGACTGGAAGGGTTATTAAGGAGATGTCAAATGAGCTGAGCAAGATCAGACAATGATGACCAAAAGAAGGAAACATTCAAGCAGACAATGAATTTTCTGCGCAGAGAGACTAGAAAGGACAAGAGTTCTTTCTTAGTGCAGAGTAAGTCCAGGTGTTCATGAAAAGGAAAGATGTTCCTTTTCTTTGGCTGTAGAAACAAGTCTGAAAGTCTGTTATTAGTGAAGGTCGGAAGAGCAGGCAGAAAGATGGTGATTGATGTCCATACCACAGCCTGCTGTGCTCAGCTAGAGCCCTTTTAAACTAGCATGGAGTGACCTGCTACAGAACTGACCTTGGACAGAACCAAGCAGTTAGTTCCCTCCCCTGCTCTTACTTTGGGAGGATTGGTGAGGGATGGACTACAGCCAATGGCTAATACAGGGCACACAAGCCTGCTGCCCCCTCACAGTCATGTTCAAAGGGGCCAGTCACACTCCAGAGCTTTCTTCCTGAGCTCCAGCTTCAGCTTCTCCCCCACCCCACCTTTGCAGGGTTCTCCAGAGAGTTCTCCCTCAATAAGGCACTTGCAAAGAATCCTTTTCTCAAGTTACTTCCAGGGAATCAAGCCTAACATGATTAAGGTGTGTGAGTAGAATGAAACCCTGATACAAAATTATATACATATATTGTATATATAATGTGTGTATACGTATATATTTAAAGATTTATATTTTCGCAGGGCGTGGTGGCACACACATTTAATCCTAGCACTTGGGAGGCAGAGGCAGGGGGATCTTTGTGAGTTCAAGGCCAGCCTGGTCTACAGAGTGAGTTCCAGGACACCTGGGGCTACAGGGAGACCCTGTCTTGAAAAAGACCAAAAAAATTTATATTTTCTTCTAACTGTTTAGTTTTATGTAAGTGGACTCAAATTTTTGCAAATCTAAGCATTTGACTCAGAATATATTTGGCCCTCCACTTCTACAATTTAGCACCCACAGATTCAAACAACCATGGGTCAAAATATTTCTAAAAAATAGGGGCTGGAGAGATAGCCTAGCAGTTAAGAGCACCCCGACTGCTCTTGCAGAGGACCCCGGATTGATCCCCAGCACCCGCATGGCAGCTGAGAACCGTCTGAAACTCCAATTCCAGGAGAACTCCAGTTCCAGGGGAATCCGAGACCCTCTTCTGACCTCTGCGGCATTGCACGACATGGGTGCACAGACCTGCATGCAGACAGTACATTCATACACATAAATAAATAAATAAAATAAAACAAAAAAAAATGCCAGGCATGGCGGTGCATGCCTATAATCCCAGTACTTGGGAGACAGAGGCAGGCTGATCTCTGTGAGTTCAAGGACAGCCTGGTCTACATATCAAGTTCAGGCCAGCTGGGGCTACAGGGAGACCCTGTCTCAAAAAAACATATATATATATATNTTTTTTTTTTGGTCTTTTCGAGACAGGGTCTCCCTGTAGCCTCAGCTGTCCTGGAACTCACTCTGTAGACCAGGCTGGCCTTGAACTCACAAAGATCCGCCTGCCTCTGCCTCCCGAGAGAGTTTCTTATAGACAGCTTGCAGTTGGGTCATAGTTTATTATTCTACTCTGCCTGCCTACCTATCTTTTAATTGCTGTTTATAGCACTTATATTTAATGTAATTATTAAAATATTTGATCTTATGCTTGACATTTGATTTTTGTTTTCTGTCTGATCTTTTTTTTTTTCCTGCCTTCCTAAAGGTTGCGCAGCATTTGTTAAAATTCCACTGTTTTTTCTTGTGCTTCATTGAATGCTCCTGTTTGTATAGATTTTGTTTTAATAGTTGCTCTTTTTTTTTTTGTCTTGTTGAGACAGGGTCTCCCTGTAGCCCCAGCTGTCCTGGAACTCACTCTGTAGACCAGGTTGGCCTTGAACTCACAAAGATCTGCCTGCCTCTGCCTCCCGATTGCTAGGATTAAAGGTGTGTGCCACCACACTTGGCTTAATAGTTGCTCTTAAGTTTTATATACCAACATAACTTTTTTCATTTTTGGAGACATAGTCTCCCTGCAGCCCCACCTAGCCTAGAACTTGATATATAGACCAGGTTGGCCTTGGTCTCACAGTGATCTGTCTCTCTCTGCCTTCCAACTTTTTTTTTTTGTCTTTTTGAGACAGGGTCTCCCTGTAGCCCCAGCTGTCCTTGAACTCACTATGTAGACAAGGCTGGCCTTGAACTCCCAGAGATCTGCCTGCCTCTGCCTCCCAACTGCTGGGATTAAAGTGTGGGCCACCATGCCTAGCTACAATTCCTTATTTTATTTATCCACACAAGCATGAACTGAAATTTCTCTCTAAACAGTGGCTGTACTAGAATTCACTCAGTGATTATAACTGGAATAGGCCCTAGCACTCGGGAGGCAGAGGCAGGCGGATCTTTGTGAGTTCAAGGCCAGCCTGGTCTACAGAGTGAGTTCCAGGTAAGCTGGGGCTACAGGGAGACCCTGTCTCAAAAAGACCAAAAAAAAATTTAAGGAAAGACTAAAAAAATAAAAAATAAAAATAAATTAAGACTGTCCATATCCCTGAAGCATACATGGTCCACATGGTTAAGAACATAGGATTGGGGCTGGAGAGATGGCCTAGCGGTTAAGAGCACCAACTGCTCTTGCAGAGGACCTGAATTCGATCCCAGCACCCATATGGTGGCTGAAAACCGTCTTTAACTCCAGTTCCAGGGGAATCTGACACCTCTTCTGATCTCCGTGGCATTGCATGACACAGGTGCACAAACCTACATGCAGACAGTACACTCATACACATATGAAAATAAATTAAAAATTAAAAAAAAGAACAGGATTAAGTACTGTATAACTAACTGTTTGGTAATGTAGTATTGGGAATGGTTTAATTACCTGTATTACTCTTTCCTTCCTCTTTTTCTGTCATAAAGAAAGACTGGTATGCATGCTCTCTTGCTTCTTGTCTAGGCTAGAGTTATCTATCAAGTGGCAAAGTTCTATACTTTATACTAGTCATCCTTCCTTAGCAGTTACAAAAATCTAATAGAGTGGGTTTTTTTTTCATAAGTAAGGCCCAACAAGATTAAGAAATGTTCTTGCCTAGAATGGTGGCTCACGCCTTTAACCCTAGCACTAGGGAGGCAGAGGCAGAGGCAGGTGGAAGGTGGATCTTTGTGAATTCAAGGCCAGTTTGGTCTACAGAGTGAGTTCCAGGACAGCTGGGGCTACAGGGAGACCCTGTCTTGAAAAGACAAAAAAAAATAAAAGAAAGAAAAGAAAAAAGAAAAAAAGAAGAAATGTTCTAATGCCATGAGTAAGTGGTATATATAACAATTGGAAAATGGAATTTGAATACCAGTATAGTTATGTTTTTGCAAATATACTTATATTTTTTATTGGTTGCTTCGCGCACGTATAGTGAAATAAACGTACACATAGAAAAATAACGTGTGTAGTTGATGTCTCAGACACAGGCTGTGGGCTACAGGGAACCCTGTTCCAATAAAAGAGAGAAGAAATGAAAAAGAGGAAGAAGAATATAAATAAAATTTAAGATACTTCCTGGGAGAGATGGCTCAGCATAAGACCTGGCTTGCTTGCTTGCAAGGACTGGGGTCGTTGCGCATCACCCAATAGCAAACAGATTCCTCCATTTCAAAGGAATACAATGCCCTCTTCTGAAATTCGTGGCATTACACAACACTCATGCACAAACCTACATGCAAACAATACATACATACACATAAAACAAATATTTTTTTTTTTTTTTTTTTTTTTTTTAGTTTTGTTGATGACAGGGTCTCCCTATATCCACTGCCCTGGAAACTCACTATGTAGACGCAGGCTGGGCTCAATCTCACTCTCAGGAAATCTGCTGTCTCTGATGCCCAAAGGAAATGAAAGGAATGTGCACGCACACTAGTTCTGAGCAAGTAGTCATTGCTAGGAATTAGAGAACTTGGGAAGGTAGAAGCGAGGGATAATTGTCATCTTGTTTGGAAGTCAGCTTAAGTACATAGTGAGATCATGTTCTTAAAAAACCAAATCATAAAGCAAGGCTGTGGTGCAACGCCTTTAATCCCAGCACTTGGGAGGCAGAGCAGGCTGACTCTGTGAATTTGCAAGCAGCCTGGTCTACATAGTGTAGTTCAGGATAGCTGCAGGCATACAGGGACGACCCTGTCTCAGAAAAGGCCAAAATAAACAACAACAACAAGACAACAAAACAATACCTCAGAGGCAGAGGCAGACAGATTCTGTGAGTTCAAGGCAGCCTGGTCCACATAAGGAGGTCCAGGCAGCTGTGGCAAAAACACCAAAAAAAAGAAACAAAATCCAAAATTAATAGTAACTTACCACACTCACTAACTCTAAAGCTGTCAGACAATGACCTGATATAATCTTCACTGCCCCAGGAAGATACATTCACCACAATGGGTTTGGTGAATCTCAGGAGTAGTGACATAACTGAAAGTGTATCTTTTCTGATGTCAATATCTAAGAGAAAAAACAAGCTATATATTATCAAATGAAATTGATTTGGATAAAAATGATGTATATTTTTTTTTTTTTTTTGGTCTTTTCAAGACAGGTCTTCTGTGCCTCAGCTGTCTGAATCCTCTGTGACCAGGCTGGCCTTGAAGACTCACAAAGATGCCGCCTGTCTCTGCCGTCCAAGTGCTAGAGTTAAAGGCGTTGCCCCATCCGGCGTGAAATTTAATGATTGTATAAAAATTACATGTTTAAACACATGTAAAATGTATTCCTATGTATGTTTTTGTTTTTAGTTTTTGTGTTTTGAGAAGAGGAGAGCAGGCTGGGCTTGAATTTCTGTTGAAGCTCTGAGCATAAATTCCAGTGCATTAAAGTCCTTCACAATGTAACACGTCCACATCAGTTTTTCCTGTATTGTGTTCGCGCCTTTTTTTTTTAGAAGATAGGGTCTCCTAGTAGCCCCACTGGACTAGAACTCACTATGTAGATCAGGCTGGTTTGAACTTACAGAGATCCATGTGTCTCTTCCTCCTGAGTTTTCGGATTAAAGGCATGCACCATCATGCCAGGCATTTCCATCTTACTTTTTTTTTTTTTTTTTTTCTTTTGGAGACACGATCACATGTAATTCAGGTGGCTTCAGTCTCAGTGAGATCTGCTTTCTTTGTTTTTCCAAGTGCTGGGATATAAAGCATGGACCCTGCCGGCTCATCTTACATTTTTGAGACAAAGTCTCTCATGAAACTGAAGCAAATCATTGGCTATATTGTTCAGGTTCATCGCTTATGCTTCAAGCCTTTACCCACTTAGCCTGTCCTCAGTCCTTACAATCAAGCTTGTATGGTGTAAAAACTATTGCACCAGGTCAAGAACTGATATAGGAACCAGCTAAAGCTGAACTTTTTTCTCCATATAAAAATGATTTTTTCATTGAATTGGTCTGGTATGGAGTTAAAGTGCACAGAAATTGGTGCCCACTTCTCTTCGCTCAGCCCTCTCTACATGACATCTCTCTGCTCCAACACCTTTATCCTTCTTACTTTCTGTCCTGAGATTTACAAATGCATTTGTCGCCCATTAGGGTGAATTTTTTTTTTTTTTTTGAACCAGGGTCTCCCTGTAGCTCTAAGCTGTCCTGGAACTCAACAGTAGATCAGGTGGTCTTGAACTCACAGAGCATCCACCTGCTCTGCCTCCCCACTGCTGGGTTTAAAGGGTTGTGCCACCATGCCCGGTCTGAACACAGTTCTTATAATACCATGTAATGTTTATCTAACCAAGGGATGCCATTTACTCAGCAGATATTAACGTGGCATACCCCTTTAATCCTAGCACTCAGACCAAGAGAAACAGGCAGATCAGGTGGGAGACTTGGGCCGTCTGGTCTACACATTGGGTTCCAGGCCATCAAGGGCTACAAGGAGACCTGTCAAAAACACAGACAAAAACTGTATTAGCTAGATATGTTATAGAAAATTATTGAAAAGATGATCTGTCTTCATACACACAGCCTTGAATTGAATTAATATTTGGCCATATAAATAGAGGGCCTGACCATTGGTCTTAAGGAGTTAAACAAGTTTGGAAAATTTAATGGGTTAAATATTCAGTCATAAGCCACACTTGATGAAAAATGAAGCAAACAGTTAAATAGAACTCAGCTTTTTCTGTCTGGAAAGCCTTTGACATCTGTTTTCCCAATAACTATACCGATTATTTTCTGAAAAACAAAAGAGGATAGAAGACCAATATTAAATACAGATGTAGATGGTAAATTTAATTTCATGGATTTTTATATTTTACTAGCTCTAACAAACATTTTTACTAGGAAATATTTAAATGCATTTATTCCAGAGAAACATCTAAACAATTTTCATAAATATTCAGTTCCACAAGGAATACTACGAACTAATAAGACACTTAACTGCTATGACAAATATAATCATGTTGAACTTAGTATCGTTTCTACTGTTATTTTCAATCACTAGATGGAGCACAGTAACTGCTCTATGCTATCAGTCCTTACTGAATCTATCCAAAGCACATGTCTAACACAATTTAATTTACCATGGTCTTCAATGCTTCCTTTTACATAGGGTTTTCTAACATAAAACTGCTTAGCTTCTTAATCCAAATATGTTGGACAGTAATATAGACTATAACAAACCTCTATATTGCTGTTAATAATTTTAAATTCTAAAGTCCTAGATCTTAAATCTTAATAACATAGTAAATAGAGTTTAAGCCTTGAATAGGACCAATTCAACTCTGCCCCAAGGCTAAGGGATCAAATTGTGAGAGGGGACTGAAGTTAAGGACAAAGTGTGCAACCTTAGATCCCAGCATCAGAGGCGACCAGGCAGATCTATGTGAGTTCAAGGCCAGGCGCCTGGTCTACATACTAAGTTCCAGGACGCTGGGGCTACAGGGAAGATAATGTTTCAAAAATAGACCAAAAAGGGGGGTGGAGAGAGAACAGCTAATGCGGCTCTTTGCAGTAAGAGACCTGGGTCGATTCCCCAGCCCCACATAGGTGGCCCGGAACCGTAATATAACTCAATTTCCAGGAGAACTCAGTTCCAGGGGAGTCTGAAGCCGTTTCGACCTCCGCAGCATTGCACGACAAACGGGTGCACAAACATGCGCGTACATTCATACACATTAAAAAATAAATAAATAAATAATATATTAAAATAAAAAATAAAAAAGAAACCCTACCCTATGCTGAGAAAACGTATGCAACAATAAGCTACGGGAGATGGGAGAGGGAGATCAAGATTTCTTAATGGAGGGTGAATGCAGGGTAGGTTAGACCAGGCTCAGCTATTAAATATATATATATAGACTCTACGTGAAATTGGGTAGGGATAACAAGGGGAGTTTATATATGGGGGGTAAATATGAATTAATAAATAATTATTGTATGAAATTTGCAGATTTCTTATTTATTATTTATTTGTGTGTTGAGTGCATCTGGCTGCACATGCTTGTAATGCAGCACATCAAGCCAATGCTCAGAAGGGACAGTAAGAGGGCAATCAGGAATCCCCTGGAACTGCTGAGCCTATCCTCTTCACCAGCCCTGAAGTTGCAAATCCTCTCTCTCCCCTCTCCTCGCACTTGCCCCTTCCCTTCATCTTCCTCTCCTCCTCTCCTACTCCTCTCCTACTCCCTTCCCTCCCTCCCTCTCCTCTCCTCCTCTCTCCTCTACTTCCTCTCCTCTCCTCTCTCTCTCTCCTCTCTCTCCTCGTCCTACTCTCTCTCCTCTCTCTCTCCTCTCCTCCTCTCGGTCCTCTCCTCTCCTCTCCTCTCCTCTCCCTCTCTTCTTCCTCCTCATCTTACTCCCTGCTCGCTCTCCATCCGTCCTTCCTCTCCTCTCCTCTCCTCTCCCTCTCTCGCTCTCTCCTCTCTGCTCTCCTCTCATCCTATCCTCTCCTCTCCTCTCCCTCCTCGTCCTCATCTTCTCCTCCCCTCTCCTCTACCCTCTCCTCGTCCTGGCCTCCCTCCTCTCCCTTCACCTCTCCTCTCCATCCTCCTGCTTCCTCCCTCTCCTCTGCTCCCTCTCCTTCTCCTCCCTCCGCTCTCCTCGTCCTCCCTCTCCCCTTCCTCTCCCTCCTCTCTCTCCGCTCGTTCCCTCATCCCTCTCTCTCCTCTCCCTCCTTTCCTCTTTTTTTTTTTTTTTTTTTTTTTTTTTTCTTTTTCCCTCTCCCTCTTCCTCTCCTCATCCTCTCCTCTCCTCTCCTCTCCTCTCCCTCTCTCCTCACTATTCTCTCCTCTACTCCCTCTCCCTTCTCTCCTCCCCTCCTCTCCTCGTTCCTCTCCCTCCTATCCTCTTCCTCTCCTCTCCTCTCTTCCTCCTTCCTTTCTCCCTCAGTCTCTCTCCCTCTCCTTCTCCTGCTCCTCTCCTCTCCTCTCTTTCTTCCTCGTCCCCCTCTCCTCATCTCTCCTCTCCTCTCTCTCTCCTCTCTCTCTCCTCAGTCCCCCCTCTCCTCTCCTCTCTCTCCTCCGTCTCTCTCCTCTCCCTCCTTCCCTCTCTCCCTCTCCTCACGCTCTCTTCTCTCCCTCTCCTCTCTTCCCTCCTCTGCCTCCTCCTCGTCCTCTCCCTCTCTCTTCCTCATCCCTCTCCTCTCCTTCCTTCCTCTCCTCCCCTCTCCTCTCCTCTTCTCTCAATCTCCTCTCATCTCCTCTCCTCTCCTCTCCTCTCCTCCTCCTCTCGTCTCTCCTCTCCTCTCCTGCTCCCTGTCAGCACTCCTCTCCGTCTCGCTCTGCCTCCTCCTGCTCTCTGCCTCCTCCTCTCCTCTCCTCTCCTCTTCCTCTCCCTCCTACTTACGGTCTCACCATCTGCTTCTCTCCTCTCCTCTCCTTCTCCCTCCTCCTCTTCCCTTCTCCTCTCTCTCCGTCCCTCTCTCCATCTCCTCTTCTCTCGTCCACTCAGTCTCTCTCTTCATTCTCCCATTCCTCTCCCCTCTCTCCTCTCTCCCTCACACTCTCTCTCCTATTCTCTCTCTCTTCCCGCCTTCTCTCCTCTCCTCTCCTCTCACTCTCCTCTCCTCCTCTCTCCTCCCTCTCCTCCTCTCCTCCTCCGCTTCCTCTCCTCTCCTCTCCTCTCCTCTCCTCTCCTCTCCTCTCCTCTCCTCTCTCTCCCTCTCTCTCATCTCCTCTCCTCTCTCTCTCCTCTCCTTCCTTNAATCTCCACACCAGTGCTGGAATGTGTGGAGATTCACGTGTGCAGACATATATACACTAAAATAAACAAGTATTTTGAAAAGATAATCAAAACTGACAAACTGTTAGCCAAACTAACTATAAGAGAGTTAGAAGACCCAAATTAATTAAGCTAAGAGGTAAAATGGGGCAGAGGGTAAATATCAGAACAGATATTATTGAAAAACAAAGGATCATTATGAACTATTTTGGAAAACATATATGCTAACAAACTGGAAAATATAGATGAAATGGATAAACTGCTAGACACATATGGCCTACCACTGTGAACCCAAAGTCAACAAGATTGAAGCTGTAACAGTTTCCCAATTTAAAAAAAGTCCAGGAACCAAGAAATTTCCTGCTGAATTCTATTGCCCTTTAAAGAAGACAGAACATCAATATTCCTCAACCAATTCCATAAAATAGGAAGGGAAGAACACTCATTTTTTTAATTTTTATTTATTTTTTATGCATATGAATGTACTGTCTGCCTGTAGGTTTGTGCACCCATGTCGTGCAATGCCACAGAGATTAGAAGAGGGTGTTGGATTCCCCTGGAACTGGAGTTAAAGACGGTTCTCAGCTGCCATGTGGGTGCTGGGAATCGAGCCCAGGTCCTCTGCAAGAGCAGTTGGTGCTCTTAACCACTAGGCCATCTCTCCAGCCCCATAACACTGCTCATTTTACAAAGCAAGAATTACCCTGAGATTTAAACTGAATGGGAATACAACAAAAAAGATAACTAGCCGGTCGTGGTGGTGCACGCCTTTAATCCTAGCACTTGGAAGGTAGAGGCAGGCAGATCTTTGTGAGTTCAAGGCCAGCCTGGTCTGCAGAGTGAGTTCCAGGAAAGCTGGGGCTACAGGGAGACCCTATTTCGAAAAGACTCCCCCCCCAAAAAAGACAACTATAGAACAATTTGATCAACAAAACCACAACAATTCTTATAAAATACTTGCAAACCAAATTCAATAATAAAAAAGGTTCACACACTAATGATCAAGTTGGTTTCATTCCAGAGATGCAAAGACAATTCAACATAAGCAAATCAATAAATGTAATATACAATGCATAAACAGAATCAGGGTTCAAAACAACACAATCATCTCAACAGATAGAGAAAAATTCTTTGACAAAACCCAACATATTCTCATAATAAAAGACCCAAAGAGGCCAACAAGATATCTCAGTGGGGGAAAGGTGCTTTTGGCCAAGCCTGATGACTTGAGTTTGATTCTCAGCATTCATGTGGTGGAAGGAGAGGACCGACTCCCAGAAGCTGTCCTCTGACCCCCCCATAAATAAATAAATTTTTTTTTGTCTTTTTCAAGACAGGGTCTCCCTGTAGCCTCAGCTGTCCTGGAACTCACTCTGTAGACCAGGCTGGCCTTGAACTCACAAAGATCCGCCTGCCTCTGCCTCCCAAGTGCTAGGATTAAAGGCGTGTGCCACCACGCCCGGCGTTGATAATTATTATGATGATAAAAATACTTAAACACATGGTAAAAATGTAATTTCCTATGTATGTTCTTTTGTTTTTTAGTTTTGTGTTTTTGAGACAAGGTAGAGCAGGCTGGCCTTGAATTTTCTGTGAGCCTCCTGATCACTAAATTCCAAGTGCCATTAAGTCCTTCCACAATGTACACTCAACATCAGGTTTCTTCCTGTATTGTGTTCCGCCTTTTTTTTTTAGATAGGGTCTCCCTATAGCCCCACCTGGACTAGAACTCATTATGTAGATCAGGCTGGCCTTGACCTCATAAAGATCCACCTCCCATGCTGGGATTAAAGGCATGCACCATCATGCCAGGCATTTCCATCTTACTTTTTTTTTTTTATGGTTTCGAGACAGGGTCTCCCTGTAGACTTGAACTCACAGAGATCCACCTGCCTCTGCCTCCCAAGTGCTGGGATTAAAGGCATGCACCATGCCTGGCTCATCTTACTTTTTGAGACAAAGTCTCTCACTGAAACTGAAGCTCACTCATTGGCTATATGTTCAGGTCCTCATGCTTATGCTTCAAGCACTTTACCCACTTAGCCATCTCCTCAGCCTTACAATCAAGCTTTTAGGTGCTAAAACTATTGCACAGGTCAAGAAACCTATTAGGAACCACTAAAGCTAAACTTTTTCTCCATAGTAAAAATGAATTTTTTTCATTGAATTGTCTGGTTATTGGAGTTAAATGCACAGAAATGGCTGCCCCACTTTCTCTTCCTCAGGCCCTACTCTATCATGACATCTCTCTGCTCCAACACCTTTATCCTTCTTACTTTCTGTCCTGAGATTTACAAATGCATTTGTCGCCCATTAGGGTGAATTTTTTTTTTTTTTTTGAGACAGGGTCTCCCTGTAGCTCTAGCTATCCTGGACCTCCCCATGTAGACCAGGCTGGTCTTGAACTCACAGAGATCCACCTGCCTCTGCCTCCCGAGTGCTGGGATTAAGGGTGTGTGCCACCATGCCCGGCTAAAACGGAGTTCTTAGTATACACATGTAATGTTTATCCTAACCCATAGGGATTCATTTAACTCAGCCAGATATAGTGGCATACGCCTTTAATCCTAGCACTCAGAAAGAAGAGACAAGGCAGATCAGTGGGAGATTGAGGCCAGCCTGGTCTACATAGTGAGTTACAGGCCATCAGGGGCTACAAGGAGACCCTGTCTCAAAAAGACAAAAAAAACTTAATTGTAAAATGTTATAGAAAATTATTGAAAAGATGATCTGTCTTCATACACACAGCCTTGAATTGAATTAATATTTGGCCATATAAATAGAGGGCCTGACCATTGGTCTTAAGGAGTTAAACAAGTTTGGAAAATTTAATGGGTTAAATATTCAGTCATAAGCCACACTTGATGAAAAATGAAGCAAACAGTTAAATAGAACTCAGCTTTTTCTGTCTGGAAAGCCTTTGACATCTGTTTTCCCAATAACTATACCGATTATTTTCTGAAAAACAAAAGAGGATAGAAGACCAATATTAAATACAGATGTAGATGGTAAATTTAATTTCATGGATTTTTATATTTTACTAGCTCTAACAAACATTTTTACTAGGAAATATTTAAATGCATTTATTCCAGAGAAACATCTAAACAATTTTCATAAATATTCAGTTCCACAAGGAATACTACGAACTAATAAGACACTTAACTGCTATGACAAATATAATCATTTGACACTTAGTATGTTTCTACTTTATTTTCAATCACTAGATGGAGCACAGTAACTGCTCTATGCTATCAGTCCTTACTGAATCTATCCAAAGCACATGTCTAACACAATTTAATTTACCATGGTCTTCAATGCTTCCTTTTACATAGGGTTTTCTAACATAAAACTGCTTAGCTTCTTAATCCAAATATGTTGGACAGTAATATAGACTATAACAAACCTCTATATTGCTGTTAATAATTTTAAATTCTAAAGTCCTAGATCTTAAATCTTAACATATTAAAAGTTTTAATGTTCACTTGAATAGGACACAATCAAACCTCTGCCCCCAGGGCTAAGGGATCATTGTGGAAGAGGGGACTGAAAGATTTTAAGGAGCCAAAGGTGGTGCACACCTTTAATCCCAGCACTCAGGAGGCAGACGCAGGCAGATCTCTGTGAGTTCAAGGCCAGCCTGGTCTACATACTAAGTTCCAGGACCGCTGGGGCTACAGGGAGATCATGTTTCAAAAAGACCAAAAAGGGGGCTGGAGAGACAGCCTAGCGGGCTCTTGCAGAGGACCTGGGTTCGATCCCCAGCACCCACATGGTGGCCGAGAACCGTCTATAACTCCAATTCCAGGAGAACTCCAGTTCCAGGGGAATCTGAGACCCTCTTCTGACCTCCGCAGCATTGCACGACACGGGTGCACAAACCTACATGCAGACAGTACATTCATACACATAAAATAAATAAATAAATAAATAAATAAATTNAGGTCATCAGGTATGGTGGAAAGTTCCTTTCTGTGTATGAGTATATTCCCTGCATGCATATAAGTGTACCAGTTTCTTGCAATGCCCATGGAGGTCAGAAGTGGGTGTTGGATCCCCTGAACTGGAATTATGGATGGTTGTTAGTTGCCATGTGGATGCTGGCAATTGAACCCTAGTCCTCTACAAGAGCAGCCAGTGTTCGGGCTGGAGAGATGGCCTAGTGGTTAAGAGCACCGACTGCTCTTGCAGAGGACCCAGGTTTGTGCAACTCTGTCGTGCAATGCCGAGGAGGTCAGAAGACAGTGTCGGATTCCCCTGGAACTGGAGTTCTTCTGGAATTGGAGTTACAGATGGTTCTCAGCCGCCAATGTCGGTGCTGGGGATCGAACCTGGGTCCTCTGCAAGAGTGGTTGGCACTCTTAACCGCTAGGCCATCTCTCCAGCCCCTGTGACCACTTTTAAAACAGATTTTTGGCCAGGCGTGGTGGTGCACACCTGTAATCCTAGCAGTTGGGAGGCATAGGCAGGAAGATCTCTGTGAATTCAAGGCCAGCCTGGTGTACAGAGTGAGGTCCAGGCCAGCTGGAACTAAAGGGAGACCCTGTCTCCAAAATACCCCCCCCCCAATTTTTTAAATATATTTGTTCTATGTACAGAAAGCCATAGAAACTTATAGTACCTGAGGCAGGCTAAAAGTAAACTTCTCTCAGTGAGGTAGTTCTGCTCTTGGGGGTGTCCAGGCGCCTAGTTTTCTTTTGTCTTTGTTGCTCTGATGTCCTAAGTGGTTGATAGACACAGCCTCTCTGTAGAGGCTGGGCACTCCATTATGAAGTTCATCATACTGTAGCCTTCAGAAGAAGAGAGAATAGTGGAAGATGGCCTGCTTCCTCCTTGACACTGTGATCCAGACATTTCCGTGCCACTCTGCTCCCAGGACATAGACACATGGTCTCCTTGGCTCCTTAGCCTTAGGGGAGGATGAGAACTATAATCTCCACTGGATACTGTGCATTCAGCAAAGAGTTGGAGTTCTGATACTGCAAGGAAAGAGGGAAGGCTAGGTATTGGGACATGTTGTCGTCTGCCCCAGCTGTCCTCAGAATTAACTTACTTTCTAAGGTGGTCACTTAATTCTTACCTTTCTTGGGTAGAAAGATTTCCCATCCAAAAAGACTGATGCTTTCCAGTTTTATTACTTCCAGTTAGAGAGTTTGGTGGGTCGTGTAAACAAGAGTTGGAGATGTCTTGAGCTATTCTTTGACTCTTCTGGTCGTTACACAGTTGTATTTTATAAGGCAGGCCCTAAAACTCGAAGAGCCATTGATGTCATAGCTTATTCTCTTCCCTCCACCCAACTCTCTGTCTCCAACTTCTGTTCAGCTCGATGGGATTTTGCATTTTACAGGACGCTTATAAATCTGTACATGCTGTGCCAGGCGTGGTGGCTCACACCTTTAATCCAAGTACTCGGGAGGCAGAGGCAGGTGGATCTTTGTGAGTTCAAGGCCAGCCTGGTCTACAGAGTGAGTTCCAGGACAGCTGGGGCTACAGGGCGACCCTGTCTCAAAAAGACCAAAAAAAAAAATAGTAATAATTTTTTTAGTCTTTTTGAGACAGGGTCTCCCTGTAGCCCCAGCTGACATGGAACTCACTCTGTAGACCAGGCTGACCTTGAACTCACAAGAGATTCGTCTGCCTCAGCCTCCTGAGTGCTGGGATTAAAGGCGTGGTTCACCATGCCCAGCCTAGCAGCTATTTTCAACCTTTCAATAATAACTGACAGGTACTGCAGACATAGCTCAGCAGTTAAGAGCACTGCCTGCTCTTGCAGAGGACCCAGGTTTGGTTCCCAGCACCCACATGGCAGCTAACAACTGTTCATAACTGCAGATCCAGGAGACCCCATATCCTCTTCTGACCTCTGAGGGCACTATAAGACATGGGTGTGCTTACACATATGCAGGCTATAAATACACTCATATGCATAAAATAATTAATATATTTAAGAAATAATTGACATTTAAAAAATAGCCAGGCATTCTGGTGTTGGCTCACACCTTAAATCCCAGCACTCAGGAGTTAGAGGCAGGCAGATCTCTGTAAGTTCAAGGCCAGCCTGGTCTACATAGCGAGCTCCAGGCCAGCTGGGACTATTTCAAACCCCGCCCCCCCAAAATAGCCAGGCTTTAAGACACTCATACTGCAACTGAGCTGTTTGCTCACTTTACTGTATTTACTCACATTGTTATTTCTTTTTTTTTCCTTTTTCTTTTTAGTTTTATCCTTTTTTTGGTATTTTTGAGACAGGGTCTCCTTTTTAGTACCAGCTGTCCTGGAGCTCGCTCTGTAGACCAGGCTGGCCTTGAACTCCCAGAGATCCGCCTATACCTCTGCCTCCCAAGTGCTGGGATTAAAGGCATGCACCACCACACCCGGCGTTATTTCTTTTCTTTTTTTTTGGTCTTTTCGAGACAGGGTCTCCCTGTAGCCCCAGCTGTCCTGGAACTTGCTCTGTAGACCAGGCTGGCCTTGAATTCACAAAGATGCGCCTGTCTCTGCCTCCCAAGTGCTAGGATTAAAGGCGTGTGCCACCAGCCCAGCGTTATTTCTTAAATTCTATATACATTCACATCTTACTGAATTTTGTTGGAGAAAAACCCTAATGGAAAACTTAAGTAAACCTTTCTAACTGAAAAGACAATTATCAAATAGTTTCAAGAAAAACTGTAACAATAATTATTTTGACATCAGTAAACTTTGAATTGTAAAATATTAAAGTTACACGTAAGTTAATCCATTAAAATTTATTTATTTTTATGTGTATTAGTTTTTATGCCTGCATATATGGAAGTGTGCCTATGTCGTCCAGTGCCTTGGAAGACAGGCTGTTGGATCTCTTGGAACTGGAGTTACACACAGTTGTTAGCCACCAGGTGGGTGATGGAATTGAAACCTGTGTCTTCTGTAAACAGCTACTGTTCTTAACCACTGAGCTATCTCTTCAGCCACTTACTTTTTTAATTATTTTATTTTATTTTATTTTATTTTATGTGTATGTAGTGTTTTGCCTATATGCAATACAGTGCCCATGGAGGCTAGAAGAGGGCTTTCAATCACCAGGAACTGGAGTTACAGAAGTTGTGAACAGTCATATTGGTTGTGGAAACTGAACCCAGGTCCTTTGCAAGAGTAGCAAGTACTCTTAACAGCTGAACCATCTCTTCAATCCCTAAATTTATCCATTTTAAGAAATCCGATTTTTTTTTTTGTCGTTGTTGTTGTTGAGACAGGGCCTCCTTGTAGCCCTAGCTGGCCTAGAACTCACTATGTAGACTAGGCTGGCCTTGAACTCACAGAGATCTATGTGACTCTGCCTCCCAAGTGCTGGGATTAAAGGTGAGAGCCACCATGTGTGGCTTTTTTGGCTTTGTTTTTTAAGAAATTTGATTTTTAAATAATATTTTATTTATTGTTTTTATGTGTATGAGTGCTTTGCCTGCATGTATGTTAGTGCATCTGTGACAACCAATGCCAAGAGAGGCCAGAAGAGGGTGTAGGATTCCCTGGAACTGGAGTTATAGCCAGTTAGCCACCATGTGGGTGCAGGAATCAAACCTGAGTCCTCTGAAAGAACAGCAATTGTTCTTAACTGCTGATCCATCTCTCCAGCCTTCCCCTCCCCCTTTTGTTTTGAGACAGGGTGTCCCTTCAGCCCTAGCCAGCCTGGAACCTTCTATGTAGACTAGGCTGGCCTTGAAGTCAATGATCCACTGTCTCTGCCTCCTAAGTGCTTGGATCAAAGGTATGCTCCACAACTCCTGGTCAACATCAGTTTTGTTTTGTTTTGTTTTTTGTCTTTTTGAGACAGGGTCTCCCTGCAGCCCCAGCTGGCCTGGAACTCACTCTGTAGACCAGGCTGGCCTTGAACTCACAGTGATCTAACTGCCTCTGCCTCCCAAGTGCTTGGATCAAAGGTATGCTCCACAACTCCTGGTCAACATCAGTTTTGTTTTGTTTTGTTTTTTGTCTTTTTGAGACAGGGTCTCCCTGCAGCCCCAGCTGGCCTGGAACTCACTCTGTAGACCAGGCTGGCCTTGAACTCACAGTGATCTAACTGCCTCTGCCTCCCAAGTGCTTGGATCAAAGGTATGCTCCACAACTCCTGGTCAACATCAGTTTTGTTTTGTTTTGTTTTTTGTCTTTTTGAGACAGGGTCTCCCTGCAGCCCCAGCTGGCCTGGAACTCACTCTGTAGACCAGGCTGGCCTTGAACTCACAGTGATCTAACTGCCTCTGCCTCCCAAGTGCTTGGATCAAAGGTATGCTCCACAACTCCTGGTCAACATCAGTTTTGTTTTGTTTTGTTTTTTGTCTTTTTGAGACAGGGTCTCCCTGCAGCCCCAGCTGGCCTGGAACTCACTCTGTAGACCAGGCTGGCCTTGAACTCACAGTGATCTAACTGCCTCTGCCTCCCAAGTGCTTGGATCAAAGGTATGCTCCACAACTCCTGGTCAACATCAGTTTTGTTTTGTTTTGTTTTTTGTCTTTTTGAGACAGGGTCTCCCTGCAGCCCCAGCTGGCCTGGAACTCACTCTGTAGACCAGGCTGGCCTTGAACTCACAGTGATCTAACTGCCTCTGCCTCCCAAGTGCTTGGATCAAAGGTATGCTCCACAACTCCTGGTCAACATCAGTTTTGTTTTGTTTTGTTTTTTGTCTTTTTGAGACAGGGTCTCCCTGCAGCCCCAGCTGGCCTGGAACTCACTCTGTAGACCAGGCTGGCCTTGAACTCACAGTGATCTAACTGCCTCTGCCTCCCAAGTGCTTGGATCAAAGGTATGCTCCACAACTCCTGGTCAACATCAGTTTTGTTTTGTTTTGTTTTTTGTCTTTTTGAGACAGGGTCTCCCTGCAGCCCCAGCTGGCCTGGAACTCACTCTGTAGACCAGGCTGGCCTTGAACTCACAGTGATCTAACTGCCTCTGCCTCCCAAGTGCTTGGATCAAAGGTATGCTCCACAACTCCTGGTCAACATCAGTTTTGTTTTGTTTTGTTTTTTGTCTTTTTGAGACAGGGTCTCCCTGCAGCCCCAGCTGGCCTGGAACTCACTCTGTAGACCAGGCTGGCCTTGAACTCACAGTGATCTAACTGCCTCTGCCTCCCAAGTGCTTGGATCAAAGGTATGCTCCACAACTCCTGGTCAACATCAGTTTTGTTTTGTTTTGTTTTTTGTCTTTTTGAGACAGGGTCTCCCTGCAGCCCCAGCTGGCCTGGAACTCACTCTGTAGACCAGGCTGGCCTTGAACTCACAGTGATCTAACTGCCTCTGCCTCCCAAGTGCTTGGATCAAAGGTATGCTCCACAACTCCTGGTCAACATCAGTTTTGTTTTGTTTTGTTTTTTGTCTTTTTGAGACAGGGTCTCCCTGCAGCCCCAGCTGGCCTGGAACTCACTCTGTAGACCAGGCTGGCCTTGAACTCACAGTGATCTAACTGCCTCTGCCTCCCAAGTGCTTGGATCAAAGGTATGCTCCACAACTCCTGGTCAACATCAGTTTTGTTTTGTTTTGTTTTTTGTCTTTTTGAGACAGGGTCTCCCTGCAGCCCCAGCTGGCCTGGAACTCACTCTGTAGACCAGGCTGGCCTTGAACTCACAGTGATCTAACTGCCTCTGCCTCCCAAGTGCTTGGATCAAAGGTATGCTCCACAACTCCTGGTCAACATCAGTTTTGTTTTGTTTTGTTTTTTGTCTTTTTGAGACAGGGTCTCCCTGCAGCCCCAGCTGGCCTGGAACTCACTCTGTAGACCAGGCTGGCCTTGAACTCACAGTGATCTAACTGCCTCTGCCTCCCAAGTGCTTGGATCAAAGGTATGCTCCACAACTCCTGGTCAACATCAGTTTTGTTTTGTTTTGTTTTTTGTCTTTTTGAGACAGGGTCTCCCTGCAGCCCCAGCTGGCCTGGAACTCACTCTGTAGACCAGGCTGGCCTTGAACTCACAGTGATCTAACTGCCTCTGCCTCCCAAGTGCTTGGATCAAAGGTATGCTCCACAACTCCTGGTCAACATCAGTTTTGTTTTGTTTTGTTTTTTGTCTTTTTGAGACAGGGTCTCCCTGCAGCCCCAGCTGGCCTGGAACTCACTCTGTAGACCAGGCTGGCCTTGAACTCACAGTGATCTAACTGCCTCTGCCTCCCAAGTGCTTGGATCAAAGGTATGCTCCACAACTCCTGGTCAACATCAGTTTTGTTTTGTTTTGTTTTTTGTCTTTTTGAGACAGGGTCTCCCTGCAGCCCCAGCTGGCCTGGAACTCACTCTGTAGACCAGGCTGGCCTTGAACTCACAGTGATCTAACTGCCTCTGCCTCCCAAGTGCTTGGATCAAAGGTATGCTCCACAACTCCTGGTCAACATCAGTTTTGTTTTGTTTTGTTTTTTGTCTTTTTGAGACAGGGTCTCCCTGCAGCCCCAGCTGGCCTGGAACTCACTCTGTAGACCAGGCTGGCCTTGAACTCACAGTGATCTAACTGCCTCTGCCTCCCAAGTGCTTGGATCAAAGGTATGCTCCACAACTCCTGGTCAACATCAGTTTTGTTTTGTTTTGTTTTTTGTCTTTTTGAGACAGGGTCTCCCTGCAGCCCCAGCTGGCCTGGAACTCACTCTGTAGACCAGGCTGGCCTTGAACTCACAGTGATCTAACTGCCTCTGCCTCCCAAGTGCTTGGATCAAAGGTATGCTCCACAACTCCTGGTCAACATCAGTTTTGTTTTGTTTTGTTTTTTGTCTTTTTGAGACAGGGTCTCCCTGCAGCCCCAGCTGGCCTGGAACTCACTCTGTAGACCAGGCTGGCCTTGAACTCACAGTGATCTAACTGCCTCTGCCTCCCAAGTGCTTGGATCAAAGGTATGCTCCACAACTCCTGGTCAACATCAGTTTTGTTTTGTTTTGTTTTTTGTCTTTTTGAGACAGGGTCTCCCTGCAGCCCCAGCTGGCCTGGAACTCACTCTGTAGACCAGGCTGGCCTTGAACTCACAGTGATCTAACTGCCTCTGCCTCCCAAGTGCTTGGATCAAAGGTATGCTCCACAACTCCTGGTCAACATCAGTTTTGTTTTGTTTTGTTTTTTGTCTTTTTGAGACAGGGTCTCCCTGCAGCCCCAGCTGGCCTGGAACTCACTCTGTAGACCAGGCTGGCCTTGAACTCACAGTGATCTAACTGCCTCTGCCTCCCAAGTGCTTGGATCAAAGGTATGCTCCACAACTCCTGGTCAACATCAGTTTTGTTTTGTTTTGTTTTTTGTCTTTTTGAGACAGGGTCTCCCTGCAGCCCCAGCTGGCCTGGAACTCACTCTGTAGACCAGGCTGGCCTTGAACTCACAGTGATCTAACTGCCTCTGCCTCCCAAGTGCTTGGATCAAAGGTATGCTCCACAACTCCTGGTCAACATCAGTTTTGTTTTGTTTTGTTTTTTGTCTTTTTGAGACAGGGTCTCCCTGCAGCCCCAGCTGGCCTGGAACTCACTCTGTAGACCAGGCTGGCCTTGAACTCACAGTGATCTAACTGCCTCTGCCTCCCAAGTGCTTGGATCAAAGGTATGCTCCACAACTCCTGGTCAACATCAGTTTTGTTTTGTTTTGTTTTTTGTCTTTTTGAGACAGGGTCTCCCTGCAGCCCCAGCTGGCCTGGAACTCACTCTGTAGACCAGGCTGGCCTTGAACTCACAGTGATCTAACTGCCTCTGCCTCCCAAGTGCTTGGATCAAAGGTATGCTCCACAACTCCTGGTCAACATCAGTTTTGTTTTGTTTTGTTTTTTGTCTTTTTGAGACAGGGTCTCCCTGCAGCCCCAGCTGGCCTGGAACTCACTCTGTAGACCAGGCTGGCCTTGAACTCACAGTGATCTAACTGCCTCTGCCTCCCAAGTGCTTGGATCAAAGGTATGCTCCACAACTCCTGGTCAACATCAGTTTTGTTTTGTTTTGTTTTTTGTCTTTTTGAGACAGGGTCTCCCTGCAGCCCCAGCTGGCCTGGAACTCACTCTGTAGACCAGGCTGGCCTTGAACTCACAGTGATCTAACTGCCTCTGCCTCCCAAGTGCTTGGATCAAAGGTATGCTCCACAACTCCTGGTCAACATCAGTTTTGTTTTGTTTTGTTTTTTGTCTTTTTGAGACAGGGTCTCCCTGCAGCCCCAGCTGGCCTGGAACTCACTCTGTAGACCAGGCTGGCCTTGAACTCACAGTGATCTAACTGCCTCTGCCTCCCAAGTGCTTGGATCAAAGGTATGCTCCACAACTCCTGGTCAACATCAGTTTTGTTTTGTTTTGTTTTTTGTCTTTTTGAGACAGGGTCTCCCTGCAGCCCCAGCTGGCCTGGAACTCACTCTGTAGACCAGGCTGGCCTTGAACTCACAGAGATCCGCCTGCCTCTGCCTCCCAGAGGCAGGATTAAAGGTGTGCGCCACCACACCCGGCTCAACATCAGTTTTTTAAGGCCATCCTGGTGGTCTACACATATATACACATAGACACATAGACATACACAGACACACACACACACACACACACACACACACACACACACAGAGCCAGAACTGGCTACAATGGTACATGCCTTTAATTCCAGCACACAGGAGGCAGAAGCAGATGGATCTCTGTGAGTTAGAGGCCAGCCTGGTCTACATAGTGAGTTCTAGGCCACCTAAGGCTACATAGTAAGACCCTGTCTCGAAAAAAAGGTCAGGAACAGAGAAGGTAAGAGAATTGCTTAGCCAGGCGTAGTGGCGCACACCTTTAATCCTAGTGCTTGGGAGGCAGAGGCAGGCAATCTTTGTGAGTTCAAGGCCAGCCTGGTCTACAGAGTGAGTTCCGGGACAGCTGGAGCTATAGGGAGACCCTGTCTCAAAAAGACCAAAAAAAAAAAAAAAAGAGAGAGAATTGCTTTACAGTAAGTACTTCATATTACCTATACAGTGTTATTTAAATAAGCCTCAGTATGTTAGGAATTATTACTCTACAACTCTTCACTATAAGATATAATAGTAGCATAATAGCAAGCATTTAGGGCAACTTTAATCATCTTATTAAGAGAATTGCTACTGCTAAACAAAAATGGTTTAATTTTATAAAAATAAATTTGAGCACTTATTAATTTTATTTATTTGTTTAAATAATACAAAAATTATATTACATTTATTTAGTATCTGTGTGTGTGTGTGTGTGTGTGTGTGTGTGTGCACACGCATATATGGAGGTCAGAGGACAACTTGTAGGAGTCAGTTCTCTCCTACTGTGGGGATCAAACTTAGGTCATCAGACTTGGTATAAGCACCTTTACCTACTGAACCATCTCACAAGCCCACTGAAAAACTTGTGATCACTTTGAATAATTGCTAGTCATAGCTATAATCCTATGTCAGTTATACTACAGGCAAAAAATTTAATTTGCATTTAGCTGGAATAAAAACAAAGAAGCTTGCCGGGCGTGGCACACCCCTTTAATCCTAGCACTTGGGAGGCAGAGGCAGGTGGATCTTTGTGAGTTCAAGGCCAGCCTGGTCTACAGAGCGAATTCCAGGACAGCTGGGGCTACAGGGAGACCCTGTCTTGAAAAGACCAAAAAAAACCAAAAAAAAACCCAAAGAAGCTTAAGGATATTTAATTTCTTTTTTTTTTTTTTTTTTGGAGACAGTGTTTCCCCAGTTGTCCTGGAACTCACTATGTAGACCAGGCTGGCCTTGAACTCACAGTGATCCACCTGCCTCTGCCTCCCACGCCCGGCGAGGATATTTAATTTCTTTCTTTCCTTTTTTTTTTTTTTTTTTGGTGACAGGGTCTCCCTGTAGCCCCAGCTGGCCTGGAACTCACTTTGTAGACCAGGCTGGCCTTGAGCTCACAGAGATCCGCCTGCCTCTGCCTCCCAACTGCTGGGATTAAAGGCATGCGCCACCACACTCGGCTAATTATACTAATTCAATGAGTATCTATATACTTCTCAATTATACAAATGTGTTCAGTGAATCAGTAATGGTGATATAATGTAATGTTGCTACATAAAATTTCATGAGAGAATACTCAAACTGCATACCATGTCATCAAAATTTACCAGAAGCTGGGCGTGATGGCTCATACCTTTAATCTAGCACTCCTGAGGCAGAGGCAGGCAGATCTGTGTAAATTCAAGGCCAGCCTGGTCTGTAGAGTGAGTTCTAGGACAGCTGGGGCTATAGGGAAACCCTGTCTCAAAAAGACAAAAAACAAAAAACAAAACAAAACCAAAAAACCAACTTACCAGATTAGCCATATTTGGATGCAGATCTGAAAGTGCAGTGAAGGTCCTCAAAGCAAAGGAGTTTGCCATGCTTTAAATCTATGTTTTAGAAAATATAATTTGTAGATTAAAATATTGAAAACAAATTCAAAATTTAAAAACCTAAGAAATTCTGGCATGGTGGCATATGTTTTTAATCCCAGCACTCAGGAGGCAGAGACAGGCAGATCTCTGTGAGTTCAAGGCCAGCCTGGTCTACATAATAAGTTCCAGGCCAGCCAGGGCTACATAGTGAGACACTGCCTAAAAAAAAAAACAAAGACAAAGACAACAAAACAACAAAACATACTCCAAAGCACTATTTTACTTATTCTTGGGAAATTTTTTATAATGGTGAATGTAAGAAATACAGGAGGATCCAGAGTCAAGGACATCCTCTGTTCTGATACATAGGAATTTCAAGGCCAGCCTGAGTGACATGAGATTCTGTCTCAAGAAAACCAATAATAAAAATAATAAAAGGAACTTATTCAAGTTCAAAGTGTCCTTTAATAATCTTGAATAACAGGCCAGAGGTGGTGGCACACGCCTTTAATCCTAGCACTTGGGAGGATCCCTGTGAGTTCAAAGCCATCCTGGTCTACAGAGTGAGTTCCAGGACAGCCAGAGCTACAGGGAGACCCTGTCTCAAAAGGACCCAAAAAAAAAAAAAATCTTGAATAACATAGCTAAATCTGGGTAAAGCAGAACATTCCTATAGTTCCAGTTACTCAGGAGGCTGAGGCAGGAATTTCTTAACCCTAAGAGACCAAGAGTCCAAAGGTGGTCTGACCAACATAGCAAGACCTTGTCAAAATATGTGTCTGGGGAGGGTTGTTGCTGGAGAGATGGCTTTGCAGTTAAGAACACATATTGCTCTTGCACAAGACCCAAGTTCAGTTCCTAGCACCCACACTGGGTGGCTCACAAGTGCCAGTAACTCCAGCTCCAGAGGATACAACACCCTCTCCTAGCCTCTGTAGGTACCTACACACAAGAAGCATACACTCACACATATAAATATTCATATTTTGGGGTGTTTTTTTTTTTTTTTGAGACAGGGTCTTCCTATAGCCCCAGATGGCCTGGAACTCATTCTGTAGACTAGGCTGGCCTTGAACTCACAGAGATCACCTGTCTCTGCCTCCTGAGTGCTGGGATTAAAAGGTGTACCTACATGCAGACAGTACATTTATACACATACAAGAATAAATAAAAAAAATTTAATGGATAAATTGTGCTCGCTTTGGCAGCACATAAACTAAAATTGGAAAGATACAGACAAGATTAGCATGGCCCCTGCGCAAGGATGACACGCAAATTCGTGAAGCGTTCCGTATTTTTTTTTAAAAAGAAAAAAAAGGATAAATTGGGGTGGGCATAGTGGGAAGGGAAGGGGAAGGGGAAGAAGGAAGAGGAAGAAGGGGAAGGGGAAGGAGGAAGAGGAAGAAGGGGAAGGGGAAGAAGGGGAAGGGGAAAGGGAGGGGAGGGGGTGGGGAAGGGAAGGAAAGGGATGATAGGAGGAGGAGACAGATGGGCGAGGGATGGAGGGACAGTGAGTGATGAGAGGGAAAGGAAGGGAGGGAGCGAGAGGGGGAGGGGAAGAAGAGGGAAAGGGAGGGAGGAAGGGAAAGAGGGAGGGGTAAAGAGAAGGAAAGAGAGATAGAGGACCTTTCTCCTCCAAGGTTTAGACTAAGTGATGCTGTCCTGTAATCTAGAACACATGAGAGGCAGAGGCAGGAGAAACAAGTTCAAGACCAGCCTGTGTAGAATAGAGAGATCCTGTGTACAAAACACAAAACACAAAAGGCTGTCTCTGGGACCGGATCATTCTTGACCTGATTGAGGAGAACCTGCGGAGAAGACAACCTCGGAGGACGCTCCTGCCACAGAGGGACCTGACTGGATCGGGCCTGATAAGATAGTAGTAAGGACCTGACGGGGTAGGACGCTGACGCGGAGGGACCCTGCCCTGGTGGGGAGACCTGACTGGAGGGAACAGGCAAGGAAGGACCCGACTAGCAGAAGCCTGAGAAGGGAAAAAAAAAAAAAAGAGGCCTGAATGGACGAGACCTGACCAGCTAAGGCCTGTGCGAGGGCCTTGGGGCCTTCTGGGCCCAGGCACGTGCAACCCCGCGCGGGCTTTAGTCAGCGAACGCCGCTGCCTGACGCCTCCAACTTCAGAGCCGCCGCAGCAGGCCACTGCGCCAAGGCTCACCGGATGCTCCCGGGCTTGCTGCTCCAGGGCGCGCGAACCCCCGCTAATCGCGCTCTGGAGTTTCCACAGCTGGCTTGGAATACAGCCTGGAGACTGTGCGAGTCCCTCGCGCGACCGTTAGCTCGAGGACCCGCCGGGTCGCTCGCGGGCCCCGCCCTCTCTGTGGCCCCGCCCTCTCTATGGCCCCGCCCCCTCTGTGGCCCCGCCCCCACACTCGCTGACCCGCCTCTCCCCCGGCGGCATCTCTCTGTGGCTCCGCCCCTGATGCTCGCTGACTCCGCCCCTTCTCTCCCTGGCTCCATCCTGTGCCTGCCTTGGGACTCAGAAGGCCGGCCGAGGGCAGGCAGGGCCTCAGGCGCTGGGCTGAAAGGACCGTGAGCAGTTCCCACTCGCTGGTGTGAGAAAAACGGGAAGTAGAGTAGGATGAGAGACAGCAAGGAGGCATTTGATCCAGTTCCTGGCTGGGATTGAGGCATTTGCTTCAGTTCCCTGGCTGGGATCCCACTGGCGTCTCAGGCTGTGTAGACTGGCGCACGCCTTTAAAAAAAAAAAAAAGAAAAAAAAGAAAGAAAGACATTATCTCTCTACAAGTCCTGTAATTTCAATTAAATGAAATGTTCAGTTTAAATGGAAAGTGCGCCGAAGGAATACAAGGACATAAAAACTGATAAGGGGGTCGGAGATGGCCCAGTGGTTAAGAGGACTGTTTGGTCTTGCAGAGGACCCAGGTTCGGTTTCCAGCACTCACACGGCAGTTAACAACAGTTCTTAACTCCAGTTCCAGATCCAGAGGATCTGACACCCTCTCTGGTCTCTGCAGGCATTATACCCTCGTGGTACAGCTACACATATGCAGACAAACACTCTACACAAGAAAGCTGATAGGGTTCTGCTGGTGCTCCTGACAGATGCCTGTTGAGTCAGCTGCTTGTGCAGTCAGAGACAGCCAGCAGCCGTCACTAAGGGAGTTTCCTGGTGGTAACATGTACCATGTACATCAAGATGCACATATAATATTATGTAAAGTATGCAATAGCATTTGAAAATATTACATACACCTTTAATCCCAGCACTCGGGAGGCAGAGGCAGGTGGATCTCTGTGAGTTCAAGGCCAGCCTGGTCTACATAGCAACCTCCAGGCCAGCTGGGACTAAAAGGAGACCCTCTCTCAAAAAGACCAAGAAAAAAAAAGAAAATATTACATAGAAAGATAATACTCTATGTTCATCTCAAAAGCAGTATATCATTTCACATCCAAATTCTTTTTTTATATCAAAATTCTTATAGGTGTGTATACATATACACATACGTATGAATATCTGTATGAAGATATGATCAGAAGCGGACCTAGGAGAACTTGATGGAAGATTTGCTACCCCTTTGTGCTTAAAATTACTACTGAATGGAATCCTGCATGGTGACCCAGCACTTCAGAGGCTGAGATAGGAAGATCATGAGTTTCAGGCCAGCCTAGGCTATATAGTGACTTGTTTCAGATCAGCCTGGACTACACATGAAGATCTAGAAAAAGTTTGAGGCCCTGTCTCAAATAAAATTACTACCATATAAAAATCTGTCTCTAAGCCAGGTGTGGTGGTGCACGCCTTTAACCCCTCCCCTCAAGAGGCAGAGGCAGGTGGATCTCTGTGAGTTCGAGGCCAGCCTTGTCTACATAGGTATTTTCCAGGACAGGGAAACCCTGTCTCAAAAAGACCAAAAATAAATAAATAAAATTTCTAGGGGTTGAAAAGATGGTTCAGTGGTTAAGAGCATTGGGTGCTCTTGCAGAGGACCCAGGATCAGTTCCCAACACTCAGATGGGAACTAACAACTGTCCTTAACCCCAGTTCCAGTTCTTTAACTCTAGGGAATCCAGTGCCTACTTTTGGTCCCCATGGGCATTGCACGCAAATGGTACATTTATGTACATGCAGGCAAAATATACGCATTAAAAAATAAATAGCAGGGTGTGGTGGCACACGCCTTTAATCCTAGCACTCGGGAGGCAGAGGCAGGCGGATGTCTGTGAGTTCAAGGCCAACCTGGTCTACAGAGTGAGTTCCAGGACAGCCAGAGATACAGGGAGACCTTGTCTCAAAAAGAAAAAAAAAAGTGTTTAGCCAAGTGTGGTGACATACCCTTTTTTTTTTTACTTTTTAAAAATTTTTATTTATTTCTGTATGTGTATGAATGTACTGTCTGCATGCAGGTCTGTGCACCTGGTGACATACCCTTTTTTTAAAATTTTTATTTATTTCAGTATGTGTATGAATGTACTGTCTGCATGCAGGTGTGTGCACCCATGTCGTGCAATGCCGCAGAGGTCAGAAGAGGGTGTCGGATTCCCCTGGAACTGGAGTTCTCCTGGAATTGGAGTTTCAGACAGTTCTCGGGGTTCTCGGCCACCATGTGGGTGCTGGGGATCGAACCCGGGTCCTCTGCAAGAGTGGTCGGCGCTCTTAACCACTAGGCCATTTCTCCAGCCCCGGTGACATACCCTTTTAATCTTAACACTGAGGCAAGCCAGGGCTACACAGTGATACCCTGTTTCAAAATAAATTTTAAAAAAAAAGGAAAGGGGGCTGGAGATATGGTTCATCAGTTAAGAGCAGTAGCATCTCTTGCAGAGGACCTGGGTTCGAGTCCCAGCACCCACATAGTGACTAAACAACTATCCATAACTCTAGTTCCAGGAGATCCTTGCCCTCTGCTGGCACTGCATTTCGGAGTGCACCTACCTGCATGCAGGCAATACATTCATACACATAAGTAAAAATAAAGTATTTTTTTTGGTCTTTTCGAGACAGGGTTTCCCTGTAGCCCCAGTCGTCCTGGAACTCACTCTATAGACCAGGCTGGCCTTGAACTCACAGAGATCCGCCTGCCTCTGCCTCCTGAGTGCTAGGATTAAAGGCGTGTGCCACCAAGCCTGGCTAAAGTACTTTTTTTT
>VZQC01014962.1:996539-1019844 GCA_009823505.1 Rhizomys pruinosus
TTTCTTTCAACCCGGGTCCTCTGCAAGAGCAGTCAGTGCTCTTAACTGCTGAGCCATCTCTCCAGCCCCCAAATACTCTTTTTTTTTTTTTTTGGTCTTTTTTAGACAGGGTCTCCCTGTAGCTCTGGCTGTCCTGGAACTCACTCTGTAGACCAGGCTGGCCTCAGACTCACAGAGATCTGCGTGCCTCTGCCTCCCAAGTGCTAGGATTAAAGGCGTGCACCACCGCACCTGGCATTTATTTATTTCTGTATGTGTATCAATGTACTGTCTGCATGTAGGTCTGTGCACCGTGTCGTGCAATGCCGCGGAGATCAGGAGAGGGTGTCGGATTCCCCTAGAACTGGAGTTCTCCTGGAATTGGAGTTTCAGACGGTTCTCGACCGCCATGTGGGTGCTGGGGATCGAACCCGGGTCCTCTGTAAGAGCAGTTGGCGCTCTTAACCGCTAGGCCATCTCTGCAGCCCCCAAATACTCTTAACTATCTCTCCGGCCCCCTTTTTCTTTTTGACAAGATCTTTGTTGTTCAGGCTGGCCTTGAACTTGGTATGTACTCCAGAATGAGCTTGAACTCCCGATCCTCCTGCCTTCAATTCCCAATTGCTGAGATTATCACTATACTCAGGGCTTTGTGGGATTTCCTAAAACATTACTGGAACCTTCATTCTCAGACTACACACATTGCTATTGCTTTGTTTCCCAGGAACTCCCTTCCAAGTGCTTTTTCAGAAAGCCATGAATCAATCCCCTGCCCTCCCCTTGTCTTTTCACTGTCCTCTAAAGCTCTTAAATTGCTTCAGTTTGCCCCTAAACTTAATCTCTATATCCAGTTCTTGCAAGCTCTCTTACATGTTACACTATTCCTCTTCTCCAGACAAATATTTGCAAAACTTTATACAAAATATCTGTGCTTAACATACAAGCAAATAAAATTTGACTAGTCCCTAGAAGGAATGAATAATGGTTAGCAAGATTAATTATGTTGGCTCTCAGGATGGATATTGTAGCTATGGGATCAACACTAGAAAAGTTTTGTTGTTATAAGGTTGTCATGTAATTCATTAAATAACTGTTCAATTTTTCCTACTGATTAGTATCCGGGAAGTTTATTACATACTTGTATACACATATATGTATAATATATCTTCCTGTCTCCCTTTTGTGACATGCTTCTTGATGCTTTGACAGCTGGTATGCCCTAGGGAGGTGATGACAGAGCCACCTACCATTTCTTTAGTTAGACAAGCAAGCTATTTCAGCCCTGACCTCTGCTCACTCACCCATGACTTCTACATCAAGTGGCAAGGGGTAGGCTTTCCTTGTCCCTATTTTTGCTCATGTACATCCAAAATGTATTGACAGGGCAATTCTTTTGTTAAGAACAAGCCAATTATACTGAATTTCTGAACCAAATAAAGAAAACCAATTCTTTGTGCAAAAAAAAAAAAAAAGAGATTCCTAATTTTATTATCAGTGTAAACAACTCCATGTTTCTGGGTTCGTATTTTGAAGCATCACATCTTATGAAAAGCCTGTTGTGTCTTTGTGAAACTGATTCTGCTGGCTTAATCTCATGTAGCTTTCAGCACAAATTAATTTGCTAAAGTATCCAAAAATACAACAAAGAAAAATTTGAAATTTTGTTCTCCCACTGGGACTCAAGTTAAGAAATGCATAAAATTTCTCTTCATATTTTTTATTGTGTCCTTTAAAATTATCTTTTTAAAAATTTGTTTTAATTTTACATATATGACTGTTTTGCTGGCATGTATATAAGTGTAGGTCATAAGAGGGTGTTGGGGGGCTGGAGAGATGGCCTAGCAGTTAAGAGCGCCGATCGCTCTTACAGAGGACCCGGGTTCGATCCCCAGCACCCACATGGCGGCCGAGAACCGTCTGAAACTCCAATTCCAGGAGAACTCCAGTTCCAGGGTAATCTGAGACCCTCTTCTGACCTCCGCGGCATTGCACGACACGGGTGCACAGACCTGCATGCAGACAGTACATTCAAACACATACAAAAATAAATAAATAAATAAATAATAAAAAAAATCAAGATAATCAAGATATGTCCTTCTAAAGACAAAGACTTGGGCTGGCGAACTGGTTCAGTGGGTAAAGGTGTTTGCCACAAAGCCTGATGACCCGAGTTCCATCCCTGGGACTCACATGGTAGAAAAAGTAGGGAAATGAACCCGGCATTGTGGTGCACACGTTTGATCCAGCACTTGGGAGACAGAGGCAGGCAGATCTCTGAGTTCAAGGCCATCCTGCTCTTTAGTGAGTTCCAGGGCTGCTTGAGCTGCTGGGAGATCCTGTCTAGAAAAGACCAAAAAAAAAAAGGTAGAGAAATGATTCCTGGAAGTTGCCTTCTGACCTCTGACAGTCACACACCCAAAATAAATAAAAACAAATAAAATAACTAAAATATAAAAAAGACAAAGATGAAAGCTGGCATATGCCTGTCATCCCAGCACTTTGGTAGGCAGAAGCAGAAGGACCAGAAGTTTAAGGTCATTAGGCAACGTAGTTTGAGGTCAGCCTGGGTTACATGAGATCCTGTCTCAAAAATCAAAACAAAATAAATAAATAATAAAGACAGACTGGAAAGTAATAAGGAAAAAAACATTTTGGATATTTATTTATTGGTATTTTTTAGTGCCATGTGGGTGCTGGGAATTGAACCATATGGCAGCTAACAACTGTCCTTAACTAGTTCCAGAGGAATGTGATGCCTTCTTCTGAACTCCGTGGACATTGTACCTACATACATGTAGGCAATACACTCCTCTACATTAAAAAAAATAACATTAGGGCTGGAGAGAAGGCCTAGTGGTTAAGAACGCTGACTGCTCTTGCAGAGGACCCAGGTTTGGTCCCTAGCAACCACATGGCAGCTGAGAACTGTCTTTAACTCCAGTTGCAGGGGAATCCATAGCCCTCTTCTGACCTCCGCGGCATTGCACGACATGGGTGCACAAACCTACATGCAGACAGTCCATACACATACAAAATAAATAAATTAAAAAATAACATTAAAAAAATAAAAATGAAGGAAGGAAGAAGGAAAGGAAAGAAGAAAGGAATGAAGGAAAGAAAGAAAGAAGAAAGAAAGAAAGAAAGAAAGAAAGAAAGAAAGAAAGAAAGAAAGAAAGAAAGAAAGGAAAGCAAGCAAGAAGAAAGAAAGAAAGAAAGAAAGAAAGAAAGAAAGAAAGAAAGAAAGAAAGAAAGGCAGGCTGGGGAATACCATGTACAACAGTTTTCTACCTCTGGGTCCAGAACTCAGACCCTGTTTTATTGAGTTTATTTATATGGTGAGGAACCTGATGGGATCCTGATAATCTATATTGTTCATATTCTTTTTTTTTTTTTGTATTTTTGAGATATGGTCTTCCTGTAGCCTCAGATGCCCTGGAACTTACTATGTAGACCAGACTGGCTTCAAACTCACAGAGATCTGCCTGCCTCTTGCCTCTCGAGTGCTGGGATTAAAGGCATAGGCCACCATGCCCAGATTATTGTTCATATTCTTGGCAGTGAAGAAAAACCTTAAGTTGTTTTTTATTTTGTTTTGTTTTATGTTTTGTTTTTTTTTTTTGTCTTTTTGAGACAGGGTTGTCCTTTAGTCCCAGCTGGCATGGAGCTGGCTATGTAGACCAGGCTGGCTTTGAACTTACAGAGAACCACCTGCCTCTGCCTACCAAGTGCTGGAATTAAAGGCGTGTGCTATCATGCCCAGTTAAAAGTTTATTTATTTATTTATTTATTTATTTATTTATTTATTTATTGGTCTTTTTTGAGACAGGGTCCCCTCCTCAAGCTGTCCTGGAACTTGCTATGCAGACCAGGCTGGCCTTGAACTCACGGATATCCACCTGCCTCTGCCACCCAAGTGCTAGGATTAAAGGTGTGTGCTATCACGCCTGGCTAAAAGTTTATTTTTTATGTGCATGAGTATTTTGCCATCATGTATTTAAGTACATCTGTGCATGCAATGCCTGCAGAGGCCAGAAGAGGGTGTCAGACCCTCAAGAATTGGAGTTATATATGATTGTTACCTACCATGTGGGTGCTGGGAACCAAACCCCTGTCTTCTGCAAGAGTGCCCAATGCTCTTAATTGCTGAGCCATCTCTCCAGTCCAGAGCTCTCTCTTTTTTTTTAAATGAAAAATTTTTTTATTTATTTATTTATTTTAATTTTTAAATTAATTTTTAAAATTTATTTCCGTATGTGTATGAATGTACTGTCTGCATGCAAGTTTGTGCACCCGTGTCATGCCGCGGAGGTCAGAAGAGGGTGTTGGATTCCCCTGGAACTGGAGTCCTCCTGGAATTGGAGTTTCAGACGGTTCTCGGCCACCATGTGGGTGCTGGGGATCGAACCCGGGTCCTCTGTAAGAGCAGTCAGCGCTCTTAACTGCTAGGCCATCTCTCCAGCCCTATATATTTATTTTTTTATGTGTATGAGTGTACTGTCTGCATGTAGGTTTGTGCACCCGTGTCGTGCAATGCTGCGGAGGTCAGAAGAGGGTGCTGGATTCCCCTGGAACTGGAGTTAAAGATGTTCTCAGCCGCCATGTGGGTGCTGGGGATCGAACCCGGGTCCTCTGCAAGAGCAATCCTTGCTCTTAACCACTAGGGCATCTCTCCAGCCACCCCCCCCCCGAGCTCTCTTAACTGTTTTATCCTACAGTTGTCTAAAATGAAAAAAATTAATGGGATTTAATAGGAGTTATTGTATACAGTAGAAAAGAAGTCATGCTGTATCTGTTCAAAAGTTCAGTCTTGCCACTAATTAGCTGTGTCACTCAGAAATCTGAACCTCATTTTCCTTACCTGTCAAATGAAAGCTTTGCTCAGATCCACTAGGATGAAAATAAGTACAAAAGTGCACACCCTGTGGGAATTATGGCTTGTCTTCATCATCCTCTTCCTGGACTGGATCTTTATGAAAGAACGTTGTTCACTCAGAGTCTCCCCATTGCTAATGTGGTACTTGGTGTCTAGCTGGTGTCTACTGGGTGAATCAGTTAGCAAATGTGCTGTGGAGTGCTGTCCTCTGGGCATTGCCTGGCTGTTTTCATCTTAATCAAAGCAGCTGTGATTACCTTACAAGATGGAAGGTTAACTGAAGCAGGGGCTCATCTATGTAACTTTCTGGGGGTTATCGCCCATGTTGTTGTGGGACTTTTCTATGACAGCTATTTCTG
This sequence comes from Rhizomys pruinosus, assembly GCA_009823505.1. Classification (NCBI taxonomy): domain Eukaryota; kingdom Metazoa; phylum Chordata; class Mammalia; order Rodentia; family Spalacidae; genus Rhizomys; species Rhizomys pruinosus. Next base: position 1,001,751 of record VZQC01014962.1, read on the forward strand.
AGGTGACCTACACTCCTGTATGTAACCCTCCCACACCCATGCTCCTATAAACTTGCTACCTAATAAACTCTTTGATTCGCCAAGCTTGATTTGGCCAAACTTGACTTGGATACAGCCATTACTTAGTCTGAAGGTGCTTTATCTGGGGTGAATGTCTGTTCATGTCTCTCCAGGAAAAGTAATATAACATATTGCACATGACCAAGCTGAGCAAAAGGGCAAGACGCTGTACAGGTCAATGCTGTGAGCTGAGATGGGATCCAGGCAGGAATGTATTGTAGTTTGATTTTTATTCTAACCCTGCATTTGATTTCCTGTATGATCTTAGCAGAGCCATTTAATTTCTCCAGAACCTTAAAATGACTTGTAAAATGCAGATAAGCAGGGCCATTTGTGTTCTGAGAAGTGATGGATGGGAAAATAAGAAAAGCTGCATTCCACTGACAACCATGACTGAAATGAGTCCCATGATGCCATACCTGTGGACAATGGCCTTGCCAGTCTCCTCTTTCAGGTCACATTTCTCTAAATTAAGTAGAGAGTTCATTACACAAAAGAAGCAGACAACTGTCAGTGAACAGACAAGTTTCCCCATGGGTCAGTTTATGCTTCTACCTCTCTTCTTATTGGGTCCAGTGGAGACAGTGGGGGGGGCATAGCCTGAGTGGCCTTCTGCAAATGTTCCTAACTTCAACACAGGGGGCACTCATGAAGCTTTTGGTACTGATTTTTCCTGATACCCCCCCCACCTTTTTTGTTGTTTTGATTTTGGTCTTTTTGAGACAGCATCTTCCTATATCCTCAACTAGCCTGGAACTCTATATATAGACCAGGCTGGCCTTGAACTCACAGAGATCCACTTGCGTCTGCCTCCCAAGTGCTGGGATTAAAGGAATGGACCACTGATAACGCGCCAGGCCAGCTCTGTTCACAATAGCAAAAAGCTGGAACCAGCCCAGGTGCCCTTCAACTGACGAGTGGATAGAGAAAATGTGGTACATGTATACAATGGAATACTATGCAGCAGTAAAGAGGGACAACATCATGAAATTTGCAGGTAAATGGATGGAGCTGGAAGACATTATGTTAAGTGAAGTAACACAGTCCCAGAAAAACAAACGACAAATGGTGTCCCTCATATGTGGATGCTAGTACCAACAACCCAGATATAAATATTTCTCATGGAGAGGGATGCATAGTAAAAGAACAACAACAGAAAGACTGCATCAGAAAATGGACTGAAATGGTGAATTGGGAAGGGGGGATGGNAAAAAAAAAAAAAAAGATAAGTCTTGATATGTAAGCTAGACTGGTCTTGAAGCCGTGATCCTCTATCCCCACTGCTGAGATTTCACATGGTACCACCATATCAGCCATTTTCTGTTGCCTTAAACATCATATTTCTTTTCTCCTTCTTCCTTTTTTGTTCTCATTTGCTTACTAAAAGCCAGAATGGCCAGATGTGGTGCTCACACCTTTAATCCCAGCACTCGGGAGGCACAGGCAAGAGGATCTCTGTGAGTTCAAGGCCAGCCTGGTCTACAGAGTGAGCTGCAGGCCAGCTGGGACTAAAGGGAGACCCTGTCTCAAAAAGAAAAAAAAAAAAAAAAAGCCAGAACATTGAACTAGGGGTATAGCTCATTTGGCAGAGTGCTTGCCTAACATGCACAAAACCCTAGGTCCATTCCCCAGCATCTCATAAAATGGCTTGGTGGCACATACCTGGTGAACCCAGTGGTTGGGAGATAGAAGCAGGATGATCTGAAGTTCAAGGTCATCTAAGCCCTTCCTGGGACACTAGACCTTATCTAAAATAAATACTAAAAACAAAACAAAACAAAAAACTAGAAAAGGCATGATGGCACATGCCTTTAATTCCAGCACTCAAGGTGGCCAAGGCAGGAGGATCTTTGTGAGTCTAAGGCCAGCTTGGTCTACACAATGTGTTCCAAGCCAGACAAAGCTATATAGTAAGATCATGCTCAAACAGCAACACAACAAAAAACCCAGCAAGTTTTTTAATGAAACAAAGTTTTATTTGGTGGGTTTTCCTTCTTTTTTTATTTTTTTATATGTGTATGAATGTACTGTCTGCATGTAGGTTTGTGCACCCGTGTCATGCAATGCCGAGGTCAGAAGAGGGTGTCGGATTCCCCTGGAACTGGAGTTAAAGACAGTTCTCAGCCACCATGTGGGTGCTGGGGATCGAACCGGGGTCCTCTGCAAGAGCAGTTGGCACTCTTAATTGCTAGGCCATCTCTCCAGCATCGATAAATGGAATTTTTTAAAGTTTTACCAAATGCTGTTGAACCTCCCCAGACCCGTAACTTTCCTCATCATTAGAAAAACACAAATCTAAACCAGGTACAGTGGTACATGCCTATAATCCAAGCACTTGGGAGGTAGAAACGGGCAGATCACAAGAAGTTCAAGGTCATCCTGGGCTACTTAGCCAGCCTGAGCTTTGTGAGACCTTGAGGTAAAAGAAAAAGAAGGGACTGGAGAGATGGCTCAGTGGTTAAAAGCACTGACTGCTCTTGCAGAAGACCTGGGTTCAGTTCCCAGCACACACATGGCAGCTAACAACCATCTGTAACTATAGTTTCAGTGGATCCAATGGCATCTTTTGACCTCCATAGGCATTGCATGTCATGGGTGCACTTATATACATCCAGGAACATACCCATACACATAAAATAAAAATAATAAATAAAAGAACAAGAAAAACAGAAAAATCCCATTAGAGAGGCATCTTACAAACTTCATGACCAGTACTCCTGAGAACTGTGTAGGCCTAAAAGTATTTTTAAATAGCATCTATTTTTAAAAATCCTGTTAGACAATTCTCATATGAACTATCTATAAAAGACTGGCAAAAATTCTTGTATCCTACACATTTACATAAAAAATGTACTAAATGGATTTGAGATCTCCTGAGCCCAGCGGAAGGTACCCCCCCCACCCCAGCGAACTGAGATTACGAAGAAGCATCTGAAGGAGGCAAGCAAAGCAAGCCTTCAACACAGTGAAGAGGCATTTAGGACTCACATTGGAATACAGGCAAGGAGAAGCCCATATGCCAGGATCACGAAGAAGAGACTACACTGGAAAGGGGCAGGATAATCCCCAAAAAGAAAACTATAGGAGCTGGCATGGGTAGTGCAACAACGTTAAGTCCCAGCACTACAGGAGCAGAGCCGGTGGAGTCTCATAGAGTTCAAGGCCAGCCTGTAATAAGAGAGGAGTTACAGGCCAGCTGGGGCTACAGAGATACACCATCAATAGTCAAAGAACAAAAAAAATTTGTGGGTGTATGACAGCAATGCCAGTGCAGTCACAGGCAGTTATTGCCATAGAGACAAAACATATTGTAAGAATAGTTTGGTTCTATTCCACATCTGAAAAATATTGAGGTAAGTCCAGGAGTAAACTGAGTTCAGCAGGCCTTGTGGGCAAGCATCCTTTACGGCTGCTGAAAAGAAGGAAGTCATCACTCGACCAGGCTCGTTGGCTGTCTTGAATCTGCGGAGTAGAAAAGGGTTCGCATAAACGAGGAAGGAGAATTAAGACATAACCAACCTTGGGTGGGGGGGGGGGTGGAATATGGGCCGAAACAAAAAAAACAAAAATTAATAAAAGAAAAACAAGCAACTGAGAGGCGTCCGGTCAGCGCACGGATATTAAAATTAAACGGTTGGTTGGAGGTGATTTCTGAAAGGGGAAACACTTTGAGGTTTAAAAGAAAGACATTTTCTCCAAATGAGGATTTGGGAGGTGTTGAAAAACACTAGAAATGAGAAAGCAGTGTCTACTTAAAATGTTTTTGTCATTATCTAGGTCTAAAATATAAGGATTCATGTATATGAAAACAAAAAAGGGAAGGTGGTAGGTAAGGGTAATACGACAACAGATGTCGGGCTGGAGAGATGGCCTGTGGTTTATAAGAAGCGACACAAAGCTGAGCTTACAGAGGACGGGCGGGGCTTGCAATCCCCAAGCACACACACATGGGAAGCAAGAACATAACTGAAACTCCAATTCAAGGAGAACTCAGTTCACAGTGAATCCGAGACCCATCGTCCTGACCTCAGCAGAATTGCAGACTAACGCGGGTTGCAGCAACTATGACATGAGCAAGTAAAACCAATCATATAATCAGTCGGTAAAGAAATAACAATTATAAAAAAAAATTTTAAAAAAAAAACGAAATAGCGTCGATCAGGATCTGTGGATTAACTAATCGTGTGGCATGGAGCTAATTGGAGGTGGAAGAAGTGTGAGGACACGGCACAAGGGGATTCTCCGGGGTGCTAGGTGGCGATTGTTCTTAGGCGAGTAATTGAAATAAAATATGTCCTCTTTGCTGAAAATTCATGTGCATTTCTATCTTCTGTCTGTGCTGGTGGTGCGCTGTGGAAGGGGTAAAATTTACGCCATCGCGCCTGCCAGCGTTCGCGAAAATAAAGTATTGACAAAATATCTATAAGCTTGAGACCGTGCCCATGGTAGGGGAGTGTGGGTATGATGAAATAGTAGAAATATGTCGTATTTTGATCAAGTGTGCTGACCCTGTAGAGCTCCGGGCATATCCTGGAACTCCCATATGAATCAGAAATCAAGGGGGCCTTGTCTTGAATCCAAAGAGAAAGCTTGCCGAGCCTCGCCTCTGCAAGTGGCGGGGATTAAAGGTGGACCACCACCGAGTGCCTAGGCAATTTAGGGGGTAGACTGTTTTTTAAGAACAGTTTTTTATTGGTATGTATTTTTAAACAAATAGAGACCCATATTTCCCAAAGCTCATAAGGGGGTCCCACCAAGGCACCGGCCGGCGCCGTCCGAGAAGCTCAGGTACGGGAGGAAATCATTCCTGACAAACATGGGAAGCTTGGAAATATTCGATCTCTTAGTAGCTATCCGCCCCGAAAGACTCAATATTTCCATGGGAGGAGTTGCCTGGTTTTGTGAGCAAAGGTCACTGTGGTGTGCGGTCGAGTTCAGTTTTCTTGTGATAGACAGTCGTTTTCAATGTTGTGTGTTGTGTTTGTGTTGTTGTTTCCCCAAAACATGCATTCTGCCTGGGACGCGGCAACTGGCGTGTGTGTTACAGGGAAAGAGGGCAAGGTGGGGCCCACACAGAGAATCTTACAACTAATGAATTAGGGGTGGGAAATGGTGAGCACGAGCAGTCCAGGGCAGATGAAGAAGATAGAACCATTCGGAAATAGAAAGAGATGCGGTTCGTTCTGTTCTGGGCTGTGTTACTTGCACTCAGCATAGGTGTCGTCGAAATTAGCTGGGGGTGCACAGGGGCCAGTGGATTCCTGCAAAGCTCAGGAATAGGGAAGGAAGGAAAAAAAAAAAGGAATCATCTTCAATTTTATTCAATAAAACTCCATTTGTAAATAGGGAGTGTAGACGCACATTTTCTCTATCCACGGGTCGTCAGAATGTGAGTGGGCATTTAGCTGGTGTCCAGCGCCTTCTATGTGGGATGAAGAGACTTGCATAAAGCGATTGCCGGTGGGGGCGATGTTCTGGCGTGTGGTTGCGTCAAAGGGATACTTGAACTTGGAGGTGTACATGGCCCCAGGGAGAATGGTATGGCTGGGTGCGGGTGGTCGTGGGGCAAGTTCATTCCAAGTCGTCCAAGGGTTCTCCACACTGCGAATGTCCCATAGTGGTTGTACGAGTTTACATGCCCACCAGCGGATAGGGATGAGGTGTTTCCGTTGCGGCCCAAAACCTGCTCCACCGTGGTATCATTTGGTTTTCGGGGTTGAGGGGGGGTCCGGGTAGGCGGCAGGTGGACTTAGGGTGGGAGGTAGATGGATATCTATAAGATCAAGGGAAAAATTTTCAGTAATTAGCATTTCCTTACTGATTAGAATGATGGAATATGGCAACAGGTTGCTTGACGGGATGTTGATCGCAAGACAGAAGGGGGGGGAAATCATCGAAGGCCGTCACAATTGTTGAAGTCCGCTGTTGCAGGTCGGTTGCTCAATCTATTGATGGGAGCAGTATGTTTTTCCGTTTGTGCTTATGTTTTTTTGAGTCAGTTTTATTAGTGTCAACTGGTAAATCACTAGAATATTGTCAGATTATCTGCATGAAGGTTTCCCCCCCCACAAAGCTGGGATAATTCTCTTACACTTCCCCTTGATTGGGAGGGAGGGGGTACATAGAGTTTGGATGGAGACAAGAAAAAGCTATTGATATTGATGAGGTCCCATTTTGTCAATTGTCGACCTTAAGGATCTTGTGCAGTCTGCTGCCGACATTAAGGAACAGTATTTTAGCCTAACAGACCTATGTAACTAGTAGGCTGCTGCAAAGAACTTTATGCTTCTATCACCGATGTTATGGTCACAGAGTTGGGGTATGGCAGGGAATAATTAAGGTCTTTTAATCCATCTGGAGTGAGAGCCGTTTGATACGGTTAATAAGGATAAGGGGTTTAATTTAATTCTGCTACAAGTGGTGATCCAGATTTTGCCAGCACCCTTGCTGGAAGGGGAGTGGCGGGGAATAACCCTTTTTGGGGTGGCGTCGGGTGTCGGGTCGGGCATGGTGGGTGTGCTTCTGGGCGGCGCCGCGGACACCGACTTTCAATATGAGATGGCTGAGAAGTAGTAATGGGGCGGCAAGGGGGCAAGTTGGATCTTCAGGTGGGGAAATTTTTCATTGGAATCAAAAGGGAAAGTCATGTTGTGATGTAGCCAGATACCAAGAGTCTGTTTTTATGACTATAAAGCCCTGTAGTATAGTTTTGAAATCTGGTGGCTACAGGGGGAAAAGGGGGCGATGGGCCCTCCTGTGGTTTAGCTCTTTGTCGACTAACAGGGTTGTATTTTGAAAGCTAGGGCAAAGGTCTTTTGTGGTGTTTTTTTTGCCAATGAAGAAAACCATATTGAGTGTTGATTAGGTGCCAGAGGTCCTAGGAAGAAGAAAGGCTATTGGGGATAAAATATGGGTTGAATTGGGATGTAGGCGTTAACTCTATACAAAGTAAGTGTGGTGGGTACAACCTGGACAGTGTTTAACAGAAATGTTGTTAAATGATGAAATTTCCCAGGGAAAAAAAGCCCCCCCCCATGAAGCATAAGAGGGGGGTAAAATGGTTATTCACATAAAACAATTCATGAGAGGTCTTCTTCTCAATTCTTTCTTTTAAGGTTTTAAAATTTTTTGTATGTTAGAGTTCTTTGGTGTCTTTGTTGTTAGGTTTGTTCCTAGGGTATACTGTTTGGTTTTATGGGCTGGAATCGTGAGAGGGGGAAGAGTCTCTTTGAATTCTTCTCCAAGTAGGCTTGTTTTTATGGTGTAAAGATGAAAGGCATGATTTTTTAGTGTTATTTTGTCTTGGTCCTGTGCCACTTTGCTGAAAGGGCTGTGTAATCAGTTTCTAGGGTTTTCTGAAGGGTGGAGGGTTTTTTTGCCATCCCTAAGTAAAGCATGCATATCATAGCAAATAGGGATGGTTTAGACTTGCCCTTTTCCAATTAAGTACTCGCTTTTAATATCCTTTCTTGCCTTAGTGCCCTAGCAAGTATGTTCAAGCACTATATATGATAGAGGAGTGGTGACAGGGGGGAGCTCTTGCCGAGTTCCTACCTTCAGACGGGTAATGTTCTGTCATTCCCCATTAGAAGAGTGACTATTTGGCTGTGGGTTTTCTGTATGTCTTTGATTACATTGAGGAAGAATCCCTATCCAATCCAAGTAAATGCTCGTAGGACTTTAAGCATGAATGGATCTAGGATTTGTTTCCAAAGGGCTTATTTCTCGCGGTCAATTAAGATATAAATGGGTTTGGTGGTTTTTTTCTTTGATTCCGTTATTTGGTGTTTGATGATGTTATTTGAATTTTCATAGTGTTGAACCATTCCCTGCTCTCTGGTATGAATCCAAGCTTGGTCATGATGGTGAATGACTTCTTTATTGGGTCTGTATGGCGATTTGCCAGTATGTCTGTTTAGAATTTTGGGCATCTGTGGTTCATGAGGGAGATGGGTTCTATAATTCCCTTTTAGTTGGATTTTGCCTGGTTTTAGATAGAGTGATTTGGCTTCATAGACGGAATTTGGGAGAATTCCACTCTGTTGTATAACTTCTGAACAGTTTCAGTAAAATGGTTGTAGGTCTTTTTGAAATGTTTTATATAGAATTCTGCTGTGAAACCCATCTGGGCCTGGACTTTATTTTTGGAGTTCTTATATCTTTTTTTTTTTTTTCTATTTTTCTTGTTATGGGTCTGTTTAAGCTGCTGGTCTCTCTTGGCCAAGCTTTGGTGGATCCGGATTTCAGATTATCATCATTTCTTTCTAGGTTTCAAACTTGGTAGAAGAATAAGGTTCTGTAATATTCCCATATTAATTTTCTTGATCTTTCCTTGTCCTATTGTTATTTCCTTTTCATCACAGATTGTAAATTGATTTGGAGCTGTTTCCTTCTTCTCTTTTGTTAACTGTTTGGTAAAGGTCAGGCAATTTTTTTTTCTTTCAAAGAACCAACCTTTTGGCTTCATTGTTTGTTGTATTGTTTTCTTTGTTTTTATTCATTGATTTTTCTGCTCTGAATTTTGTTATTTATTCCTGTTTTTGTGTTTTAGGGTTCAATCTGGTGTTGCCTTCAGAGATTTTTAGCTTAGTGTGGTTATGATCATTCACTTTGCTCTTTCTGTTTTCTAATGTAGGCAACCAGTGGCTATAAACTTCCCTCTTAGGAACTGCTTTTAAGGTATCCCATAGGTTTTGTTTGTGTGGTATTGTCATTGTCATTCAGTTTGGAATGTTTTTATTTCTTTGCTTATTCTGCTTCCTTGACCCCATTCATTATTCAAGAGTGTGTTGTGTTTTTAGTCTCCATGGTTTCTTGTAGGCAGGAGGGGCTTGGTCCTGGTGTTGATGTTGAGCTTTATTGCACTGGGTCTGACAGGGATGCAGAAATATGTATTTCAATCTTTTGTATTTGTAGAGGTTTCTTCTGTGTCCCAGGATGTGGTTGATTTTGGAGAATGTTCCGTGGCGGTGGTGAGTTAGAACAGTGTTTTCTTGGTTTAGGTTTGTGTGAATATGTTCGTAGAGGTTATAAGGTCCATTTTGGTGTATTGCATATCATTCGTGGTCAGATGTCTCTCTATTATTTCTCTTTGTTCCTGTTGAACCTATCCAAAGGACTCAGGGGGGTATTAGTAAATCTCCCACTATGAGTGTACTGGTTTCATGTGTGACTTGTGTTCTTGGAGAATAATGTCTTTATTAAAGTGTGGTTGCACCAGAATTTGGGGCCATATATTTCATAATGGTGAAATCTTCTGGTGGATTGTTCCTTTGAGAAAATGTTAATGGCCTTCTTTGTCTCTTCTGATTTCTTTTACTTGAAGTCTTTTATCCGATTTAAAATAGCAACACACTGCTTTTTCTTTTGGTACCATTTGCTGGAATATTTTTTTTCCACCCCTTCACTTTAAGTGGGGCCTGTCCTTGAAGGTTAAAGATGTGTTTCTTGTAGATGGCATATCGATGGATTAGTTTTCCTAATCCAGTCTCCAGTCTATGTCCTTTTGATTGGGGAAATTTAGGTCCATTACATATTTAAGGTTATTAACTGATAGGTTGGTGCTTCCTTGCTTATTTTTTTTTTTTTGTTTTTTCTTTGTTATTTTTTATGATTTTCTTTTGTGCCGGGTTGGTTTTTTTTTTTTTTTTTTTTTTTTTTTTTTTCCGTCCTTTCTTCTGTTGCTTTGATTGCTTCAAGCTTCATTCTCGAAGGGTTGGTTTTCCCAGACATGTATTCTTTTCAAGTTGTTTTAGTCATCGGAAGCGTTTGCCCTCTCTCTTAAACTAGGATTGACATTTTTGCATGGGCTATAGTAACCTGATTTGGCATCTATGTCCCTTAAAACTGGGATTACTGCTTTGCTCTAGGGTTGCTTCTTGTTTCATTGTTTGCATGAGAAAGTCAGTTGTAATTCTGATAGGTTTCCACTTATAGGTCAACTTGTTGTTTTTCTCTGTCGTTCTTTAGGATTTTTGCTTGTTTTGGGTGTCTAGGCCTTTTAACTTATGTGGTGTGGAGAATTTCTTTTTTTGATCGTTGTCTGTTTGGAGTTCTATGTGCTTCTTGTCATTGGTATTGATTTTGTTGTCCTTTTTAGTTGGGGAAGTAGTTTCATCTAATTAGTCTGTTTTGAAGATCTGATAATAACCTTTCTTCTTGGGATTCTTCCTCCTTTCCTCTATTCTATTGATGTGGAGATTTGATCTCTTTCATAGTGTCCCACAGCTCCTGGTTCCATTTTGTGTATTTACTTTTAAATTTTCTAATTCTTTCTTGAGGTTTTTTAATTGTCTGTGTTATCTTCCAGGTCTGATATCTTTGTTTTCTCGTCCTCCATCTCTGCTTCTGAGGCTTTTTTCATTTTCCTTCCTATTGATTGGATGAGTGTTGATTTCCTTTGTCATTTCCTCTTCTTGATGCTTAGTGTTTCTATTTCTTTTTGGAGCTTCGTCATCTCTTTTTTTTTTTTTTAGTTTTTTCTGTTTGGTTTTTTTTCTTTTTCCAGCATGGAATCTTTTCAGATGGGATCATGTTCGTATTCCATTCCATGGAGCTTGCTTCTCTCTCTCGGTCCCTCTTGTAGTTTCTCATTCTCTTTTCTAGTTCTTTAATTTGTTCTTTATGATCTGGCTGTTTCTTTGTTTTATTGTTAGGTTTAATTTTTATTTATTTCTTATGTGTAGTGAATGTACTTGTCTGCAAGTGCAAGTTGTGTCAACGTGTCGGCAATGCCTGCGGAGGTTCAGAAGCGGTGTCGGATTCCCCTGGCACTTGGGTTTTCTCTGGAACTTGAGTTCAATCGGTTCTTGGCCGCCAATTGTCGGTGCTTGGATCGAACCGCTGTCCTCTGTAAGAGCAGTTGGCGCTCTTAACCGCTAGGCCTCTCTCTCCAGTCTCCCGATCTTGTAGTGTCTTTAAGTATTCCCAATTGTGTTGTGTCTGTGTCTGGGGCATTCACCAGATGGATCCCACTTGCAGGAGTCTGCCATAGGGTTGGTAAAGCTTGGCACGGGANCTATGTCTTTTGAGACCAAGTTCTCCCGTAGCTCCTGCTATCCTGGAACTCACTTCGTAGACCAGGCTGGTCTTGAACTCACAGAGATCGCCTTGCCTCTGCCTCTCCCGTGCTGGGATTAACTGTGGACACCCCCCTGCCTGGCCTATTTCGTCCTTTTTTTTCCACTTTTTTGCTTTCTTCTTTTTCCTCCCCCTCTATATATATATATATATGGGATGGTTCAAGCCTATAGTCCTAATACTTTCAAGACCGAGGCAGGAGGATTGCAGTAAATATTAAATACAGCACACAGAAGAAGAAATGCACAATGAATTTTCACAAAGAGGAATATTTTTCAATTACTCAGCAAAGAACAGCCACCAGCACCCGGAGACTCCTTGTGCCGTGTCTCACCTTCTCCCACCTCATTGCTCCATGCCACCGATAGTTCACCACAATCCTGACAGCTATGTCTTTTTTTTTTAATTTTTTTTAAATTGTATTTATTTCCGTATGTGTATGAATGTACTGTCTGCATTGCACCCGTGTCGTGCAATGCCGCGGAGGTCAGACGAGGGTCTCGGATTCCCCTGGAACTGGAGTTCTCCTGGAATTGGAGTTTCAGATGGTTCTTGGCTGCCATGTGGGTGCTGGGGATCGAACCCGGGTCCTCTGTAAGAGCGGTTGGTGCTCTTAACCACTAGGCCATCTCTCCAGCCCGACAGCTGTGTCTTAATTACCCCTGTTTTTGTTCTTCATATACATGAATCCTATATTACCTCATATGACATTTTAGTAGACACTGCTATTCTCATTTCTAGTGTTTTTCAACACTTCCCAAATCCTTCCATTTGTGAGAAAATGTCTTTCTTTTACACTCCACTGTGTCAGACATCCTCAACAAAGTTTCAAAATCAGTGAGAGCCAGGAATCATCTACAGTTTGCTGTAACTTGGTTGGCATACACTAAGGTTGGTTATGTCCATCTCCTCCCTCTTCTGAGAACTCACTAGCATATTAAGAAGACAGAGGCTGGTGAGATGACTCAGCAGGTAAAGGAGCTTGCTCCACAAGCCTGCTGAACTCAGTTTAATCCCTGGAACCCACATAAGAGTGGAATAGAACCAACTCCACAAAGTTGTCCTCTGGCATCATGCCTGTGCATGCATGCATGCATACACACACAAATTTTTTTTGTCTTTTTGAGATAGGGTCTCTCTGCAGCCCCAGCTGGCCTGCAACTCATTCTCTACCAGGCTGGCCTTGAACTCATAGAGATCCACCTGGCTCTGCCTCCTGAGTGCTGGGATTAAAGTTGTGCACTACCATGCCCAGCCATAATTTCTTTTTCAAAGACAGAAGAGGTCTGGCAAGATATTTCAAGCAAAGGACTTGCTCTGCAACCCTGACAACCTGAGTTCAATCCCCAAAGCCACAGTGAAAGGGGAGAACTGATTCCCTATGGCGTCTCGTCTACACTCTCACACATTCAATAATAATTAAATTAAACTAAGCTTTTGTTTATTTATTTATTTATTTGTTATTTTTATTTTTTTATTGTTTTCTTTTTTTGGTCTTTTGAGACAGGATCTCCCTGTAGCCCCAGCTGTCCTGGAGCTCACTATGTAGACCGGGCTGACTTCAAACTCACAGAGATCTGACTGCCTCTGCCTCCCAAATGCTGGGATTATAGACATGTACCACCATACCTGGAAAATAAAGTTTTTAAAAAGACAGAAAAATCAGTCATGTTATTGAAAATAATTTTCGCTGGGCATGGTGGTGCATGCCTTTAATCCTAGCACTTGGGAGACAGAGGCAGGCAAATCTTTGTGAGTTCAAGGACAGCCTGGTCTACAGAGTAAGTTCCAGGACAGCTGGGGCTACAGGGAGACCCTGTCTCAAAAAGAAAAAAAAAAATGAAAATAATTTTCTTTCATCTTTTGAGTAAGCTTCTGGAAAATATTCATTTTTATATAAATAAAAACTCACTATTGAAACTGGTATTTTAAGTGCTGCATATATGTTATTCCCAGTATATCCTTAAAATTCTAGATTGAGGGGGCTGCAGAGATGGCTCAGTGGTTAAGAAAACTTGCTGCTCTAGCCGGGTGTGGTGGTGCACACCTTTAATCCTAGCACAGGTGGATCTCTGTGAGTTCAAGGCCAGCCTGGTCTACAGAGCGAGCTCCAGGCCAACTGGGACTTAAAGGGAGACACTGTCTCAAAAATAAAAAAAAAAATTGCTGCTGTTATAAAACACTCAAGCACATTCCCAACAACCACATGGATACTCCAATTGTAAGAGATGATGCCCTCTTCTGGCCTGTGAGGTGACCAGACATGTACATGGTGTACATACATACCTGGAGACAAACACTCAGACATATAAAATATATACTTTTTAAAATTCAAGATTGGATTGCATAAATAAAACTTAGGGCAGACACACCTGGGTTGAGGGAGCCTCAATTGGGGAATTGGCTCCATTGGATTGGCCTGTGGCCACATCTGTGGAGTATTATCTTGATTGTGTAGCAGTGTGGGAGGGCCCAGCCCACAATGAGTGGTGCCACCCTGGGTAGGTTGTTGTGTACCATATAAGAAGGCAGGCTGGGCATGAGCCAGAGGAGCAAGCCAGTGAACAGCATTCCTCCATGGCCTGTGCTTCAGCTCCTGCCTCCAGGTTCCTGCCCTGGGTTCTGTCAGGTTGTTAGATCCAGAAGACCATTGGAATGCAGAGACACCTAAGACTGGAGGGCCTAGAACCTGCTCTACCAGGCATAGCCTTTGGATATGCTAAAGCAGGCCACCACCGATTACTCAGGAATCTTCTGCCTCTCCCTTCTCCCTTCTGGAAGCCAGATTCCAGATTCTGACCCACCCCACTCTCACTGAATCCCACTCCCAACTTATCCCTTAAATTCCCAAGCCAGACGCCATTCTGGGCTTGGCTCTACCTCTCCCCTGAGCGTAGCCCCGGCTACCCTGAATTAAACTTTGCTCTGAAGAACTTAGACCTTGTGGCCTTTCATTCTGGGGGGAGCGCGCCATAACCTTACAGGTTCCTGCCCTGATTTCCTGCCTTGGGTTCCCTGAGTGATGAACTGTGATCCAGGAGAGGTAAGCTGAATAAACCTTTTCCTTCCCAAGTTGGTGTTGGTCAGAGTGTTTTGTCACAGCAATGGAAGACAAACTAGAACAGAAATTGGTACCAGAAGAGTGGGGTATTGCTGTGACAGACCTGACCTTGGTGTTTTGGGGAAGGATTGTGGAAGCGTTTGGAACTTTGGGCTGGGAAGATCATTGAATGCCTAAAGATTGTTGCTGTGGAGCTTGGAGCAGTTTTGCTGAAGGAGTTGTAGAAGATGGAGGCCTGGCTTGTGAAGTTTCTAGTTTCAAAGGGGAGCAGAGATCATCAGGACTGTGTAATCTGTGGGTTCTGGTCAGCTGGGGCTGCTAGTGCTGAGGATAACAAAGGTGGACCACCATGCCATTTATGGCAGAGCTGGGGATGAAACCCAGGGCTTTGATGCAATGCGAGGGAAACACTGTAAAAGGCAACAGATTGTACGCCATGGAGGCATGCCTTTTTTTTTTTTTTTTCTTTTTCTTTTTGGTCTTTTTGAGAAGGGTCTCCATGTAGCTCGTGGCGTCTGGGAATCCATTGTAGACCAGGCTGCCTCGAACTCACATAGATATGCGTCCGCCTCCCAGTGCTGGGATTAAAAGGAATGTGCCACCACGGCCCGGCATNCTAGGGACATAGAGGCAGAGGAACCAGAGTTCAAGTTCACCCTCAGCCATATAGCAAGTTCCATGAGACCCTCTCCTAAAGAAAAAGTGGGCTGGACAGATGGCTCAGACTCGATTATAGCTCACAGTTTCAGTTTGGAGTCTATGAATATGTTAACTTAATACTATTTTTTGATTCGTATATTTTGAGACAAGATGGTCTCCCCTGATATCGCCTCCTGAGCTTATTCTGTACGTAACCTGCAGCTCCTTTATGCCATTAGCGCAGCTATCATAGAGAGTGCTGTGTAACCTGTCCTCTGCCTCCGCCTCTACTCACAAACTGCTTGTTAAGGATAAGGAAGACGGTCATTTGTTCTATAATCTGCACCTAATACCATTGTCGCTTTGTTTCTTCACAACAATTAAGTAGCACTTTTTTTTTTCATTTATTTGTGTCTTGATTTGTAGACAGGGGTCTTCCCTCCTGTCGCCCAAGCTGGTCCTCTGGAAACTCCACCCTCTCTTGGCTGTATGCACCAGGCTGGCCTTGAACTCATAAAGTGAATCCTACGCTGTTCTCTTGCCTCTGAGTGTGCGTGGAATGATGTAAAATGGCTATGTGCCCAACGATCCTGGCAAAATTTAAATAGACACTTTTATGGTGCAGTTTATAAAGACTTGCACGTTTGGATCTCGAGAACCCCTACAAAGGCACCTGTGACTCAGCTCTATTAAAAATATGTGGGTACGATAAATAGGAGCACTATCCAGAGAAATAATAGGAAAGCCCTCCAGGTGCCACTCACCAACAGCCCTCAAGGACTCAGCAAGAGACAGAGAGAATCTTTTTAAAAAATTATGGAAGGGGGGCTTGGGGCGTGGTGGCGCACGCCTTCTTTAACTTCCTTCAGCACTTGGGAGGCGCGCCAGAGGCACGTGATCTTTTTAGGTGGATCTTTGTGAGTTCAAGGCCAGCCTGGTCTACAGAGTGAGTTCCAGGACAGCTGGGGCTACAGGGAGACCCTGTCTCAAAAAGACCAAAAAAAAAAAAAATTATGAAGGGGGTGGGGGCTAGAGAGTTGCCTCTGAAGTTAAGAGTACAGGCTGCCCTTGCAGAGGACCAGGGTTTGGTTCTCAGAACCCACGTGGTGGCTAACAACTGTCTATAATTCAAGTTCCAGGGGATCTAATGCCCTCTTCTGGCCTCTGTGGGCATTGCATGACACAGGTGCACTTATATGCATGCATGCAAAGCACTCATACACACAAAATAAAAAAAAAAATCAAAAAATTACAAATCAACCCCCCAAAATACAAGGGGTAAAGAGACAGCTTGGTGGTTAAAAGTACTTGCTGCACAATTGTGAGGACTGACGCTCAGATTCCAGCTCCCAATAACCACACCCAGCTTGTTTATTTTTATTTTATGTGTATGACTGTTTTGCTTGCATGTATGTAAGTGTATACCTCCAGATCCACAAATAAAAATTTTAAAGGCTGTAGATTAGAATTTCATGGGCCTTCACTTCTTTATTCAAGGTTATCCTAGCTTATAATTTTAGACAGTACTCACACTGATTTTTTTCTCACAGAATCATCTGGCTTTAAGAGAGACTATACTAAATAAAATAACAAATACATTAGTTCATTTTCTCTGTCCACATTACAGAAAAGACTAAAGTCAATTGAGTAACTCCTATATCATAAAATTCTTTTCCTCTTGAGTGGCCACCTTAGGGCCCAAGGTCAGAGCTATGGCAAAATTTTATTGTAGCTTGACAGATTACTGGGTTCACTCTCTATTATGAGATCTTTCATTTCTTCAATTAAACAAGTGGAAATGGACACCACCTGGCATCCTGTTTTTATGATGTCAATAAAGCTCATTATAATTACACCATACTGTTGAAAAATGGCCTGCCAGGGAGCTGATGGATAATTTTAGGTCACTGTTTCATGAGCGCCAACAACAGATGAAATGGTTTCAAACGCTTTGGGCCACTGGTTAATGGAAACCTTGCATGTCATATATTTTTATTCATGTTTTGCTGAGCTCTCAAGTGAGATACAGTTATTATATCACTGTTCTATCTGTAAAGCAGTGGGAAAAACTTGAAAATTAAAAAAAAAAAAAACAATGGTCTAGAGGAGAAGATGTGAAGGCAGAGAACAGCAGCGATTCCACACAATACACTTGTTTTGTTTTGTTTTGTTGTTTTGGAGACAGGGTCTGAAATAACCCAGGCTGACTTCAAATTCCTTATGTAACCAGAATGACCTGACTCCTGACCCTCCTGCCTCCACCTCCAGAGTGTTAGGGTTACAAGTGTGTGCATCACAACTGGTTTATGCAGTGCAAGAGATTAAACCCAGGGCTTCATCTATGCTGGACCAACTGAGCCTTGTTTGCTTTTTTTCTAGGTAGAATCTTTTTTTTTTTGTCTTTTTGAGACAGGGTCTCCCTGTAGCCCCAGCTGCTCTGGAACTCCCTCTGTAGACCAGGCTGGCCTTGAACTCACAAAGATCCGCCTGCCTCTGCTCCCAAGTGCTAGGATTAAAGGTATGCACCACTACGCCCGGCTAGGTAGAATCTTATATAGACCAGGCTGGCCTCAAACTTGCTATGTAGCAGAGAATGACTTTGAACTTCTGATCTTCCTGACTGCTAAGATTATAGGCATGAGAAACAATGTCCAGTATAGGCAATACCAGGGATCCACCAAAGGTCATGGTATGATAGGCAAGCTCTCTACCAGCTGAGCCATATTCCCAGCATGTTTGTGATTTGACCATAGAAACCAGGGCATTCTGTGAGAGAACTGCCTTGCTAGTACGGCAGAGCTATCCCCACTGTATGAAATGGAGTAACTACATTTGAGGGGACCAGATGGTATTTTGGAAACAAACTGATGATCTATGGAAACAGAATATTTGATAAAGGAATATATTTAGCTGTTAAGTTTCAGTGAAGGAGGGCTGGAGAGATGGCCTAGCAGTTAAGAGCACCGACCGCTCTTACAGAGGACCCGGGTTCGATCCCCAGCACCCACATGGCGGCCAAGAACCGTCTGAAACTCCAATTCCAGGAGAACTCCAGTTCCAGGGGAATCCGACACCCTCTTCTGACCTCTGCGGCATTGCATGACACGGGTGCACAAACCTGCATGCAGACAGTACATTCATACACATACAGAAATAAATAATAAAATAAAAAAAAAAGACTTGTCTTGAATGTGGATGCATAATCGTTTTTCTCTGCTGTCTGAATAAATTAAAAAGTGGGTAAAGGAGGAAGAC
>VZQC01014962.1:1020721-1044832 GCA_009823505.1 Rhizomys pruinosus
TTTTTTTTTTATTATTTATTTTTGTATGTGTATGAATGTATTGTCTGCATGCAGGTCTGTGCACCCGTGTCGTGCAATGCCGCGGAGGTCAGAAGAGGGTCTCGGATTCCCCTGGAACTGGAGTTCTCCTGGAATTGGAGTTACAGACGGTTCTTAGCCGCCATGTGGGCGCTGGGGATCGAACCCGGGTCCTCTGTAAGAGCCTCGGTGCTCTTAACCGCTAGGCTATCTCTCCAGCCCCGTAGGGGGAAATTATTCTACAACTAAAATTAACACCACACAGTATAAACACCATATACGTATTTGCAAGTGTTTCATTTTTCTTGGATATGTGACTGAAGATTTTAGCCTCTGCGAATAGTACCATAGAAAGTCTAAGTAACATTAATGGTGATCATTTCCAGGTTTCTAATTCTGCTAAAAAGCCTCACTTGAGGCCCTGCTCTGGGTTCAATTGCCTTTTCACACTTACTCTCAGATATGAGTGAATTTGACACTGAACTGCCTCCCTCCCCACACCTTTAGAGCAACCAGCCATTGGTTCATGAAAAGCGCAGTGGGAGGGTTGTTCTGTGTAGTGGATCTGGGCTTCTGGAGCCAAGCCAAAGCTTTTCGGTATGGTAAATGAAAACCCATCAATCATACTCTGTAGTCTATATTCTTTCTTCCAATATTTATCCTTTGGAACAACACTGTATTTTTATTTATTGTTTGTTTGTTTGTTTGTTTCTGGTATTTTTGAGACAGGGTCTCTCTGAAGCCCCAGCTCTCCAAGAACTCACTATGTAGACCAGGCTGGCCTTGGACTCACAGAGATCTGCCTGCTTCTGCCTCCTGAGTGCTAGGATTAAAGGCATGAGCCACCACACCTGGCATTTTTTAATACTTTAATTTGGGGGGCGGGTATTTTTTTTGAGACAGGGTCTCTCTATATCCCTAGCTGTCCTGGAACTCACTATGTAAACCAGGCTGGCCTTGAACTCACAGAGACCTGCCTGCCTCTGCCTTTGAGTTCTGGGATTAAAGGTGTGCACCAATATGCCTGGCTTTATTATTTTTATTTTATGCGTATGAGTGTATTAACTGCATATATGTAAGTGTACCCACCTCATGCAATGCCTGAGGAGGTCAGACGAGGGTGTCAGATCCACTGAAATCAGAGTTATGGATGGTTGTTAGCCGCCATGTGTGTGCTAGGAACAAAATGCAGGGCCTCTGCAAGAGCAACCAGAGAGTGCTCTTATCCCCTGAGCCATCTCTCTGGCCCTCCCTCCATTTATTATTTTGGGGTGTGTGTGTGTGTGTGTGTGTGTGTGTGTGTGTGTGTGTGTGTGTTTGAGATACAGTTTCCCTGTAGCTCCAGCTGTCCTGGAATTCACTATGTAGACCAGGCTGGCCTTGAATTCACAGAGATCTGCCTGCCTCTACCTCCCAAGTGCTGGGATTAAAGGCATGCACCACCACATCTGGCCCATGTCCCATTTATTATATTTTTATGCTTCTATTGATGTTTTGTGTATTTTAGACATCATTTTCCCATTCATTTTAGGCATATTCCCATTTCCCTTCCTCTCATCCCACCCCAGATCATGGATTCTGCCATAACTGTCTTGCATCTTTCTCTCAGTTTTTTTTTTATGCTTAGGAATTCACATTTTCCTCCATTAATTTTATATTACATTACAGAGTCTGAAAATAAGTGGCGGGTAGCCATTTATTATTTTTTTTAAGAGAGGATCTTGTGCTGGGCGTGTTGATGCACACCTTTAATCCCAGCACTTGGGAGGCAGGGGCAAGTGGATCTCTGAGTTCAAGGCCAACGTGGTCTACATAGCAAGTTCCAGGACAGCTGGAGCTACAGTGAAACTGTGTCTCAAAAAAAGGCAAAAGAAAAAATATATAGAGAGGTTCTTGCCATATCCCTTACTAGCCTAAAACTTGCTCCCCTCCGAAAGACCTCAACATTCTAGGTGCTGGCAACCCAGCACCTAGAATGCATGTCCCATCGTGCAGATCACTTCAGTTGTCCACCTGACAACATGCCTGCATGTATGTAAGTGCGCCCATGTCATGCAATGCCCATGGAGATCAGAAGAGAGCATAGCATTCCCTGGAACTGGAGTTATAGATGATTGTTAGGCACCATATGGGTGCTGGGAATTGAACCTGAGTCCTGTGTAAGAGCAGCCAGTGCTCTTAACCACTGAGCCACCTCTCCAGCCCCCGTTTTTTTTTTATTTATGTTTGGTACAGTTACTAATTAAATTTAGACCCTGTATTAGTCACTTTTCTGTTGCTGTGATAGAACCACCATGACCAAGGGAACTTATAAAAGGAAGAGTTTAATTGAGCTTACAGTTCCAGGGGAATTAGAGTCCATCATGGCAGAAAATATTGGTGGCAGGAACAGAAAGCAGAGGTTCATGTCTTCAAGCAGGCACAGGAAGCAGAGTACAACTGGAGACTGGCAAGGCTTTTTTAAATTTTTTTTATTTATTCTTGTATGTGTATGAATGTACTGTCTGCATGTAGGTTTGTGCACCGTGTCATGCAGTGCCACAGAGGTCAGAAGAGGGTGTCAGATCCCCCTGGAACTGAAATCAAAGACGGTTCTCAGCTGACATGTGGGTGCTGGGGATTGAACCCTGATCCTCTGCAAGAGCAGTTGGCGCTCTTATCCGCTAGGCCATCTCTCCAGCCCCAGATTGGCAAGGCTTTTTGAACTCTAAGTCTGCCCCCAGCAATGAGCTTCTTCCAGCATGACCATACCTTCTAAGGCCTCCCAAAACAGCACCACTAACTGAATACTTGGAGCCTATGGGGGGACATTCTCATTCAAACCACCATAGACTCCCTCCCCCATGCATGTCCCCCCAACCCCCCATGAGACCTCACCATCCATGGTAGGTCCTAGCCAGTCAAGCTTTTGTACCCAGGTGTCTTCAGTGCAAATTCATCCATTGGAGTCCAGTCATCATATCTAGAGATCATAGGTAATGGCTACTCTCCATCATC
This sequence comes from Rhizomys pruinosus, assembly GCA_009823505.1. Classification (NCBI taxonomy): domain Eukaryota; kingdom Metazoa; phylum Chordata; class Mammalia; order Rodentia; family Spalacidae; genus Rhizomys; species Rhizomys pruinosus. Next base: position 1,023,737 of record VZQC01014962.1, read on the forward strand.
CAGCAGTAATCAGTCTCATAGAGTTCTCAGTCTAGAGCCATTTCTCATGTTCCACTCTGGACCCTTGTCTGATTGAGTTGGCATGGATCCCACACCCAATGCCACCCTTGCCACAAGTTCACATGTGCAACTTTCCAGTGGCCTGAAACCTTCTGCTTCCCCATGTCCATGACCAGCCCTGGCTCTTACAGCCTTTCCACCCCTTCTTCAGCAATGTTCCATGAACTGTGGGTGGGTGAAGTCCAATATAGGTGTCTTATCCAAGGACACACATTCTGAAGGCTCCCATTCTTTAAGACTTGGCCAGTTGTGGCCTTCTGTGTGCATCACACTCTGTTTTATAAGGAAGCTTCACTGATGAGAGTTGAGGAATGCACTAGTTTTCTCTCTACCCATCATTCCACCATGTTCCGTGAGCCTTAGGTGTAGAGGTTCAACTGTAGATGTGTCACCTAGGATTGGGAGTCTCTCAGAAGTATATTCTCTGTATCTGACCTGTTTTGGATTCTGCAGTAGCCTCCATCTGTTGCAGAGAAACTTCTTTGATGAGTGGTATACACTTTGCTTCTCTGTAAATATAAGATTCCATATTTAGTGTATTGGTAAGAAATTTTATTTTTCTAGAGATATGACAGAGATAGTGTTTTCTCTAGGATTTATGTCCTATCCAGCCATGTGTATTTGACTGAGTTTACAGTGTCACTCACAAATTCACTCCATAAAGGGGCTTTAAGTCCAATTAGATAACTGTTGATTATCCCCCAGATAACAGTGCTGCTACTGCACCAGTACAGGCAGTTTGGTGTGCCAAGTCATTATGGTTATTAGGCGTTAGGGTTGGACCATTGATTGATTTTCTACCTTAGCAGTGTGCATATTATCATCTAGCATTATGAGAGCTAAATTTCAGGTGAGAAGGCTTCCAGGTCAGTTTCTGCTCATTGTTCCAGGTATGTCCTGTCTTCAGCAGTAGAGTTCTATATTTTTTTGTGTCTTTTCGAGACAGTGTCTTCCTGTAGCCTCAGCTGTCCTGGAATTCGCTCTGTAGACCAGGCTGGCCTTGAACTCACAAAGATCTGCCTGCCTCTGCCTCCCAAGTGCTAGGATTAAAGGCGTGCACTACCACACCTTGAAGCAGTAGGGTTCTATCTTATTCTGGGAGATAACTCAGAGCTTTGGCAATAGCCTGTATTATTTTGGGAGTCTCTTGGATCACTCTCAGCAGCCACTCAAAGGGACGCCTTATCTGTCTGGTACTGTGTTCCTTGCCACACAACCCCCAGGTATATATGTGCACTAATGTTCAGACAGTGTATGTGCATTCTCAGGGGGTTTCAGGCATCACATTTCCTTCTGGGTTCCCTAGCTACCCCAGATCTATTCTCCTTTCTGACCTTCCTCCTCCCTCCCCAGTCCCAGAATCTCCGTTATCTCCACCCTCCTTCCTCTCCTGAGTTCTCTCCACCTACACCATGCCCCCCTACATGTCACTCTCTCCTCCCCTCCCAGGGAAACACTCCCACTTTTCCCACCTCCCACAGTAACATCTGTTTCCTACTTGCCCCCTCTTTTGGGTTCTTTCTTTTCCTTCACCTCTGTGTATCCTTTCCATTTTCCTGGCTCCTGGTATTACACCAGGATATATACTCACGTAAGGGCTTGGTGCTACAATCCGCAAGTGAGGGAGAACACATGTCCCTTGCTTGTCTGCCTTTGTATTATTTCACTTAGTATAACACTCCCTATTTCCATCCATTTACCTGCAAATTTCATAATTTCATCTTTTCTTACTCCTGAGTAGTACTCCATTGTGTAAATGTACCACATTTTCGTTATCCATTCTTGTCCGTTGAGGAGGCAGAGACAGGCAGATCTCTGTGAGTTCAAGGCCAGCCTGGTCTACATAGTGAGCTCCAGGCCAGCTGGGACTAAAGGGAGACCTTGTTTCAAAAAGACAAAAAAAAAGAATATAGGCCTATAGTTTTCTTTTTTTGTTGTATCTTTACATGGTTTTGGTATTAGAGTGATACTGGATTCATAGAGGAGTTTGGAAGTTCTCCCTCTCCTTCTATCTTTTAAATAGTTTAAGCAGTATTGGTTATAGATCTTCTTTCAATGTCTGGGAGAATTCTGCTGTGAATCCATCTGGGCCTAGGCTGTTTTTAGTCGGGAGGTTTTGTATTACTGTTTCAACTTCTTTATTTTTTATGGGTCTGTTTAAGCTGTTGGTCTCTTCTTAGTTTAACTTTGGTGGTGTCCATGACTCTAGATATTCACCCATTTCTTTTAGATTTTTTAAATTTACTGGAGTATAGATTTTTTCTTAGAATATTCCCTTACAATGTTCTGGATTTTTTGGTGTTTGTTGTGATGTTTCTTCTTTCTTCTCTGATTCTGTTCATTTGGATTTGGTCTTTCTTTCTTTTGGTTAACTGGGCTAAGAGTCTGTCTATCTTGTTTTATCTTTCAAAGAGCCAGCTTTTAGATTCATTTATTTTTTGTATTATTTTCTTTGTTTTGATCTCACTAATCTGCTCTGATTTTTGTTATTCTTCTTCTCTAGTAGGTTTGACATTGGTTTGTTCTTGCCTTTCCAGAGTCTTGAGTTGTGCTAAGTCATTTACATGTGCTCTTTCTGATTCTTTTTTCTTTTTTGGTCTTTTTGAGACAGCATCTCCCTGTAGCCCCAGCTGGCCTGGAACTCTATGTGTAGATCAGGCTAGCCTTGATCTCACAGAGATCCTCCTGCCTTTGCCTCCCAAGTGCTGGGATTAAAGGCCTGGGCCTGGTACAGTAATATTTTTTTAATTTATAAAATTATATTTATCTCATTACTGTTACTACTGGTAAGATATTTATTCTTCAAATTAAAAGATTATATTAAGTGGCTGGGCATGGTGGCACACACCTTTAATCCTAGCACTTGGGAGGCAGAGGCAGGCGGATCTTTGTGAGTTCAAGGCCAGTCTGGTCTACAGAGCGAGTTCCAGGACAGCTAGGGCCACAGGGAGACCCTGTCTTGAAAAGACCAAAAAAAAAAAAAAAAAGATTAAGTGAAATGAGAAAAAAGATTATATTAAGTGAAACGAGAAGACCTATAAATTTATATTATTAAATCAACTCAGAGTGGCAACAATAAAAGTAAGAAATTATAGAGTGTGAATTACAAAAATAAATAAATTAAGATATGAATTATTCTTTTCTTCATCCAACAGCTACATTTCCTGGAAATTGAACACTGAGTAATGACATTTAAAATAATAAGAGTAGTTGGGGCTGGGGGGATGGCTCAGCAGTTCAGAGCTCCGACAGCTCTTCCAGAGGACCCGGGTTCAATTCCCAGCACCCACATGGTGGCTAAGAACCACCTTTAAGCCAGGTGTGGTGACGTGCACCTTAAAAAATCATAATAATAGTGAAACACAACATGGAAACCCACCACTTCTCCATAAAAAAAAATAAATAAGAGTAGGGGCTGGAGAGATGGCCTAGCGGTTAAGAGCGCCTACTGCTCTTGCAGAGGACCCAGGTTCAATCCCCGGCACCCACATGGAGGCTAAGAACAGTCTTTAACTCCAGTTCCAGGGGAATCTGAGACCCTCTTCTGACCTTCACAGCACTGCATGACATGGGTGCACAGACCTACAGGCAGACAGTACATTCATACACATAAAAAATAAATAAAATAAAATAATAAAAAATAATAAGAGTCAAGGTTGATGCATGGAAGCCTGTTAGCCACACTCAGCCATGTATAAATTTTTACTCTGAGCTAGGCATGGTGGCATACACCTTTAATCCCAGCATTTGGGAGGCAGAGGCAGGTGGAGCTCTGTGAGATTGAGGCCAGCTTGGTCTATATAGTGAATTCCAGGGCCAGCTGGGGCTGCAAGGACACCCTGTCTTTTTTTTTTTTTTTTTGGTCTTTTTGAGACAGGGTCAGCTGGGCCTGGAACTCACTCTGTAGACCACACTGGCCTTGAACTCACAGAGATCTACCTGCCTCTTGCCTCCCAAGTGCTAGGATTAAAGGTGTGCATCACATGCCCAGCTGAAAGGTGGTTCTTAGCCACCATGTGGGGGTGCTAGGAATTGAACCCAGGTCCTCTGGAAGAGCAGTCGGTGCTCTTAACCACTGAGCCATCTCTCCAGCCCTGGAAACCCTGTCTTAAAACAAACAAACAAACAAACAAACAACCTTTAGTCCCAGCTGGCCTGGAGCTCCCTCTTAGACCAGGCTGGCCTTGAACTCACAGAGATCCACCTGCCTCTGCCTCCTGAGTGCTAGGATTAAAGGTGTGCGTCGCCACACCTGGCTGGGTTTTTGTTTTGTTTTGTTTAACCTTTTGAGACATGTTCTCATTCAGTTGCTTGGGTAGCCTTGACCTCATTCTGTAGCCCAGGAAGGACTTGAATTTTTGATTCTTATGCCTCATACCCCAGGAAGCTGAGATTACAAGATTTTTTTTTTTTTATGTGTTTGAGTGTACTGCCTGCATGTTGGTAGGTGCACCCATGTAGTGCAATGCTGCGGAGGTCAGAAGAGGGTATCAGATTCCCCTGGAACTGGAGCGAAAGACGGTCATTAGCCGCCATGTGGGTACTGGAAATTGAACCTGGGTCCTCTGCAAGAGCAGTCGGCACTCTTAACCGCTGAGCCATCTCTCCAAGCCCTTTTTGTTTTTATATGTATGAGTGCTTTGCCTACATGTTTGTTAATACATGTTTGTTAAGTGCACCATGTGCATGCAATGCCCAAATGGGCCAGAAGAGGGTGTCAAGTCCCTTAGTACATGATTTCCAGAGGGATGTTAGCTACCAAGTGGGTGCTGGGAACCAACCCAGGTCCTCTGCAAGAGCCATCTCTCCAGGGGCTGGAGAACCATCTCTGGGGAGATGGAAAGTTGGCTCAATGGTTCCCTCCCTCCTCTCCCTCTTTCCCCCCTCTCCCCTCCCCCTTCCTTTCCTCTCCCTCTCTCTCCTCTCCCCCTCCTCCCTTCCCCTCCTCTCCCTCCCCGTCTCCCTCCCCCTCCCCCTTTCTCCTTTGATCTTTTTGACCTTGCTATGTTGACCAGACTGGCCTTGCTCTCACAGACCTCAACCTGTCTCTACCTCCCAAATGACCTGTCTTTGCCTCCCAAGTGCTGGGATTAAAAGCGTGGGCCACCACACCTGGCTCCACTGTCATTCTTGACACTGCATCTGACTTGTTCTATTGATTTACTTTGAATATAGTTTCCTTGCTACTTTTGCAAATATGTTTGCATCTTTATTTCAATTCTTTGTGCCAAGAACCTGGGAACACTTGGCCCAGACCCCAACTACCAGTAACAGGGTGTCCAGTTAAATTTGAATTTTGGAAAAATAATGAATAATTTTTAGTATATTCTTAGAATTTGGGGGAACATGCTGACACTGAAAACTTATTTTTTGAGACAGGGTGGCCCCAAATTCCCTATGTTGCCACAATGACTGAATTGATCCTCCTGCCTTGGTCCCCTTAGAGCTGGGATTACAGGTGTGTCCTACCACATCTGGGGTTTATTCTCTTGTTTCTATATGGGGCTGGAGACTGAACCCAGGGCTTCCCACACGCTAGGCAAGCATCTACCAACTAGCTACACTCCCTAGTCCTGAGAATTTATTTCTTGTTTATCTGCCATTTAACTAGGAATCTTACATTTTATCACCCACCCAGCTCAGGGCATCTCCCCAACACAAGCTGAGGCAGCCTGGCCCTGTCTCCAGCTTTTGTTTTCACTTTCCCTGCAGCTCACCAAGCCCAGGATTCCAAGTTTCTTGTAGTACTGGGAACAATTCAAGCTCTTTCCTGCCCCAGGGCCATTGTAATGGTGAACCTCTCTTTCCTCAGGTCTGACTCCTTGTCCACAAAGCCTTTGTTTATGAATCTCCTTCTTGGGTCTTTCCTGACCAATCTATGACTATAAAGTAGCTCCCCTCTCCATTATTTTATAACCTAGATACCCTATTTCATATTGATCACACTCATAATCATTCGTCAACTTTTTAAAAATTTTTATTTATTTATTTATTTATTTTTATGTGTATGAGTGTACTGTCTGCATGTAGGTTTGTGCACCCATGTCGGGCAATGCAGTGGAGGTCAGAAGAGGGCATCAGATTCCCCTGGAACTAGAGTCAAAGACAGTTTTCAGCTGCATGTGGGTGCTGGGGATTGAACTCGGGTCCTCTGCAAGAGCAGTCGGCGCTCTTAACAACTAGGCTATCTCTCCAGCCCTTGTCAACTTTTTTTATTTGTTCATTTTTTGCATTTGAAATGGTTTTTGATGATATGCTTAGCCTGAGATTCTTTGTTATAACCCTTAACCACTACACAGCTGCGACCAACCACTTTAAGGTTTCCCCTCTCCATCAGTTTTGCAGAGGCCTACCCATTCCTCTAGTTTCTTGTTATCTATCATCTAACTTCATTAGGTTAATTTTGGTACTCAACACAAAGCGCCTTCTCTAATACAGCCTCATCACAATTGGATGCAAGCACACAAAGATGGGGTTGACATTTTTCTAAGGCTTTGGCAACTTCACAGATTCCACATGCCAGACCATCAACATAGATGAAGGCCTTTTTTTTTTAAGTATGTCTTGTAAAACAGTATTAGCTAGGTATGGTGATGTACCCCTTTAATCCTAGCACTTGGGAGCCAGAGGTAGGCGGATCTCTGCAAGTTCAAGGCCAGCCTGGTCTACATAGTGAGTTCCGGGGCTAAAAGGAAAACCCTGTCTCAAAAAGAACAACAACAAAAAAGAATGGTAAAATAGTCTTAGCATCCACTACACCTCCTACAGCAACGCCTCCCTCAGCCAAGGTTATGGCTGAAGTCAAATCTTGATGGTACCAGCGCCCCCACCTCCAAGCCAACTAGGCAGCAGCAGAGAGAGTTAGAAAGGTTTTAATTCACATGTTTGTCTGTTACGCTTTGTTGCATAACAACAATAGCTACTTATTTTGCTTTCCATATCCAATCTTTCCCTCATTCAGGCAACATGCAAGCCAAGTATGGTGGTGATGGTAGTACACACCTGTGACCTCAGCACCCAGAAGGCTGAGGCAGGAGGATGAAATCAGTGTGACATGTGAACAGCACACAATATTGCTGTATTGCAATGACCTTGTCATAGGTAGCAGCAGCCCAAGATCAAAGTCAGGGCTCCTCCGGGCCCCTTTGTGGTATGAGCCTCTGGAAGCTTTTCATGGATTTTCTGTCCTGAGTAGAGAGAAGCCAATTGCTCACAGGGCCCTGGATTATGCTAGGTATCTCCAAGAGTTACTAAATTTTATGATATTCTTAAAATTAAATCATGTTCTAATTATATTTTCCTAGGCATTCAGAACTTTCCAACATGAACACACAGTAAGGGAAACACCTCAATATCGTTTCTGGCAATCTACTTCTTTGGAAATGCTATACTGCCAGTCTCATTCTTAGCTAAAAATAAACAAACCTTCAAAACTCCTTCCCAAACCTCTCTCTATGAAGAGTCCAAATGAGAGGCTCTGTGAGGAGAAAATTTATCTTCATTATGTCGAAGTCAAGACTTTTCATGCTCGATGAAAATGAGCAATGGGGTTAGCTGGCAAAATTAGAGGTGCCAAGAAGGGTTAGCTATCAGAAATTCCCTGGCATTTCCCTACAGGTATTCAAATCTAGAGACACCTATGTGTAGTGTGACCCCATACCATTTGTATATGGTTTAAATAAGAATCACAGATTTCAATTTGGTGTGGGACTTTTATAAATAGTGGTTATTGCTGGGAGTGGTGGCACACGCCTTTGATCTCAGCAGTTGAGAGGCATAGACCAGCAGATCTCTGTGAGATCGAAGCCATCTTGGTCTACATAATAGCAAGTTCCAGACCAGCTAGGTGTACAGGGAGACCCTGTCTCATAATAAATAAATAATTTAATAGATAGTGGTTATTATTTCCTTTAAATAGCTCAACTTCACTGGACATGGTGGTACGTGCCTTTCATCCCATCACTCAGATGGATCTTGGCGAGTTCAAGGCTAACCGGGTTTACAAACCCACTCCCAGACCACCCAAGGCTACACAGTGAGACAATAAATAAAAATAAATAAATAAATAAATAAATAAATAAATAAATACTCCATCTTGGTCCAGTGTAGAGTGCTCAATTCCCTCTCTTCTAGTTCCAGCACTTCCTTTTTCTCAAAGATACAGAGATGTGGGTAGAGGCCAGGAGCACCCAGAAAAGATCACACACACACACACACACACACACACACACACACACACAGAGAGAGAGAGAGAGAGAGAGAGAGAGAGAGAGAGAGAGAAACTTTTAAAAATTGCCAGTCAGAATGCATCTTTGGTCTGCTCAGCAATGTTCAGACAGATATCAGAAGATATTTATGATCTGCCTTTCAAAATCATATATCCCTGGAGTCTTATACTTTAGAATCTTTTGTCTTGTCTCAATTTTTTTGTCTTTTTTTTTTCTTTTTGAGGCAAGGTCCCCCTGTAGCTCCAGCTGGCTTGGAACTCACTATGTAGACCAGGCTGGCCTTGAACTCACTAAGATTCACCTGCTTCTGCCTCCCGAGTGCTGGGATTAAAGGTATGCACCAACACACCGGCTTGTCCTGATTTTATCATGGATCTTAATGACATCTTCCATTCCTTTTTCTTTTTGTTCCTTTAAGACAGGGTCCTATGAAACCCAGGCTGACCACAAACTTGCTATGTAGCTGAGGATGACCTAGAATTCCTGATCTTCCAGTCTCTGCCTCCTGGGTGCTGAACTAACAGGTATGCCCCATGATGCCCAGTTTACTATGAACTGGGAATTGAACCGGGAAGCTCTGTGTGTACTAGCTATATCTCTAACCTTCTGCAGGCACTTCCCCATGAGCCTGACTTTACAAATCTTTGCAGAAGAAATCCTGCTGTGTCTTACTGGTATATAATGAATTCAGTTTTGGCTACAGGTTGATGGAGCTAAACTGAAGAAAGCTCAGAGCTGTATTACTGAATCCTGTTCCTCCTGATCCAAGAACCCTTGAGTTGAAAGGCTAAACAGAAAACAGGACTTCTTTCAGTCCAGCTTGGGTTATAAGGAAGGAGATGGTTGGATTCCCATGTATGGTCCCAGATACAACCAGCTGATGAGTAGCACACATGTATTCATGGTCTTGATGCTGGGGCTTTTAATTTTTAATTTATTATTTTTTATGTTATGTCTATGAATGTATTGCCTGCATGTATGTAAGTGCACCCATGTCATGCAATGCTCACGGAGGTCAGAAGAGGGAATCCGATCCCCAGGAGCTAGAGTTATAGCCAGTTGTTAGCTGCCATGTAGGTGCTGGGAATCAAACCCTGGTCCTCTGCAAGAGCAGCCAGTGCTCTTAAGTGCTAAGCCATCTCTCCAGCCCCCACCAATGCTTTTTTTTTTTTTTGTCTTTTCGAGACAGGGTCTCCCTGTAGCCCCCAGCTGTCCTGGAACTAACTGTGTAGACCAAGCTGGCCTTGAACTCACAAAGATCCACCTGCCTCTGCCTCCCAAGTGCTAGGATTAAAGGCGTGCGCCACCACGCCCAGCCTCCCCCCCCCCAATGCTTTTAAAAGGTAAGGGAGACTTGAAATATAGCTTAGTTGGTAGAGTGTTTGCCTGATGGGCCTGGGTTTGAACCCAGCATTGCATGAATGACTGAGAACAGAAGTAATTATACATAAACATTCAAATGGCAGAAAATCACCAGCCATCCTATACCATCACTCTTAAAAAAACATTTGTGTCTTATCTACAGAACAAAATAATTGTGAAATATCTTAAGAGCATCTGGCTTGTGTCTTCCTATGAAGTTATACATATAACCATACTGTTTTGGATATTGAACTCTGTTCTAGTTTGCCTTTAATTGCTGTGACAAAATACTCTGACCAATACCAACTTGGGGAGGAAAGGGTTTATTTGGCCTATATCTTCTGGGTCACAGTTCATCACTTAGGGAGCCCAAGGTAGGAACTCCAGGCAGGAACCTGGAGGCAGGAGCTGGAGCACAACCATAGAGGAATGCTGTTTTCAGGCTTGCTCTGCTGGCCGGTGCTTAGCCTGCTCTCTTATGCAGTACAGAAGCATCTGACCAGGGGTGACACTGCCCACAGTGGGCTGGGCCCTCCCACATCACTCAACAATCAAGAAAATACCCTACAGATGTGGTCACAGGTCAGTTCAATGGAGAAAAATTCCCCAAACGAGGGTCCCTCAACCCAGATGTGTTAGTCACTTTTCCGTTGCTGTGATAGAACCACCACGACCAAAGGAACTTACAAAAGGAAGAGTTTCCTTAATTATTCAGAAACTGAACTGAAAAATGATGTATGAAATACACAGAATGCCAATAAAAGTATTTATTAATAAAAAAAGGAAGAGTTTATTTGAGCTTCCGGTTCCAGGGGAATTAGAGTCCATCATGGAAGGGAGGTGCTGGAGGAGGAGCAGAAGGCAGAGGACATCTTTAAGCAGGCACAGGAAGCAGAACTCAACTGGAGATTGGCAAGGCTTTAAGAACTCGGCCCACCCCCCAGTGATGTACTTCCTCCAGCATGGCCACACCTTCTATGACCTCCCAAAACAGTGCCTCCAGCTGGGGACAAAATGTCCGAATACTCGGAGCCTATGAGGGACTTTCTCACACGGGGTGTGTCAAGTTGACACTAAAGCTATCCAGCACAGACTCTTTCATCATATTTCAGGGTAATCAACCTTCTGCTCCCTCACCAACCTTAGGTTTCAGAGAAGAGCCTAGAAAATCTCAATGCACCCCATTCTGTTCTAGAGAGAGTCAATGAAGCGAATGGCCGGAAGAGGGTTTTTTTTTTTTTCTTTTCTTCCTTAAAAAGAATATTTTGTTAAAGTTTTTTCCACTGTCAGAAAACTGACACTCTGCATACAGGTGATCCTCACTCGTTCCTAGCTCATTTGTGCCTCATCTTATCCTCCTGACCTTTAATGAGTTTGTGATTGGATGGGGGAGGAGCTTCCACCCCTGGAGGTGCCTGGGGCTCAGAGAGGGTTTCTTGTCTCTGGTTAGGTAGTAGCAACAGAGCTAGGGCAAAAACATAGCTTGCTGTAGTATCCCAATTTGCTGGCATGGATGTTTACAAATTATCCATTACAGACTGGAGAGATGGCTCAGCCTTTAAAAGTATGGCCTGCTTGGGGCTGGAGAGATGGCCTAGCAGTTGGGAGCTCCGACTGCTCTTGCAGAGGACCGGGGTTCGATCCCTGGCGCCCACATGGCGGCTGAGAGCCGTCTGTGGCTCCAGTTCCCAGGGAGCTCCAGTTCCAGGGGAGTCCGACGCCCTCTTCTGGCCTCCTCGGCATTGCACGGCACGGGTGCATGGACCTGCATGCAGACAGTGCATTCATATACATAAAAATAAATAAATAATAAATAAATAAATAAAACTAAAAAAAAGTATGACCTGCTCTTGCAGAGGACCTGGGTTCAATTCCAGCCTTCACACAAAGGTTTACCACCGTCTGTGCCTCCAGTTCCAGAGGATTCAATGCCCTCTTCTGGCCTCTGAGGGCACCAGGCACACGTGTAGTTCCTAGCACCCATGTCAGGTGGCTCACAACCACCTGTAACTCCAGCTCCACGGGATCCAATAGTTTCTTCTGTCCTCTAAAAGCTAACATACACTTACATAGAGGAACATACATATACATATATTAAAATAAAAGCTTTTTTTTAGGGCTGGAGAGATGGCTCAGTGGTTAAGAGCACCAACTGCTCTTGCAGAGGACCCGGGTTTGATTCCCAGCACCCCCATGGTGGCTAAGAACCATCTTTAAGCAGGGCAAGGTGGTGCATGCCTTTAATCCTAGCACTTGGGAGGCAGAGGCAGGCAGATTTCTGTGAGTTCAAGTCCAGCCTAGTCTACAGAGTGAGTTCCAGGCCAGCTGGGGCTATAGGGAGATCCTGTCTCAAAAAAAAAAAAAAAAAAAAAGCTTTTTTTAAAACAAGGAAAAGTTAGGGGCAGATGAGATGGCTCAGCTAATTAAAGATACCTAAAGTCAAGCCTGACATGGCCTGAGTTTAATTACCCTGAGATCCACATGGTAGAAGGAGAGAACCAGCTCCTGCAAACTGTCCCCTGACCTCTACACACTAAGGGACACTTGCACCTACACACAGACATATACATACATATATACATGCACATGCACACATACACACATGCACACACATATATACATGCATACATATATACATATACAGTTCAACTCTGCGTCAGGCCCTGCACTAGGCTCTGGGACTGAATGACTCAGACACATGAGCCCTGTTCCACTGTCTCATATCACTGCTCTCAGAGAGCAAAGCAGAGGAACAACTTCATCTTTCAAGATGAGAACTCCCTGACCTTGAAGGAACTGGGCTCAGTGTGTCCAGCTATAGAATGGCAACACTGGAAAGTCCCAGAGTAAGGGACCCATCACTGAGGGTATTCTAGCTTCTCTGTCACCCACCAGGTCAATGGCTGAGATGCAGGATCCCTGTGCTGCCCAGGCAGATGACATGACCATATGTCTAGCCATAGACACATAGACATAGGTATGTCTAGGACATACCTTCTCAGCACACAGAGCCCAGCCATGGGAGAACAGCATTGCCTAATCTCCGGACTCTGCCTTTGGGGTTGTATTTCTGTATACACTGTTTTCTTAAGTCATGTTATATACCATGGAAGAGTCAGAACAAAGCAAATATTAGAAGTATCTTTATATGCGCCCTAGGTTCTCTTAGCACCGAACCCAGGTGTGTGGCAGAGCAAAGGCCCAGAGACTGACATTTCACAAAGGTCCCCGAAGATGTAGAAAAAAGGACCTGAGGGGCATGGATACCAGAAATGATTGGCACCAATCAATGGGAAGTGTGTTTCTACTACTCAACGGATATCTGATGTGTTTTTTATAATTGGTTCCCAGCCAGCTCTGCCTTCTCTATTAATTACATACATTCCTCTTGACAAAAGTGACACACTGGTGGTGGCAATGTGGGCTTGAAGAACCTTTCCATCTAAAAATCCCATTTGTGACCAGAACCTCAGACAGGGAGCAGAGCCTAAAGGCCAAAGGTCATGTCTCTGCCAGGGATGTCTGGATTGGGGAGGGGATGTGCTCCTTGAAACTGTGAATATGATTGTCACTTAATTTTTTTTTTTTTGGTCTTTTTGAGACAGGGTCTCCCTGTAGCTCTGGCTGTCCTGGAACTCACTCTGTAGACCAGACTGGCCTTGAACTCACAGAGATCCGAATGCCTCTGCCTCCCAAGTGCTAGGATTAAAGGCATGCGCCACCACGCCCGGCATTTATTTATTTATGTATGTGTATCAACGTACTGTCTGCATGCAAGTTTGTGCACCCGTGTCGTGCAAAGCCGCGGAGGTCAGAAGAGGGTGTCGGATTCCCCTGGAACTGGAGCTCTCCTGGAATTGGAGTTTCAGATGGTTCTCGGCCACCATGTGGGTGCTGGGGATCGAACCCAGGTCCTCTGTAAGATCAGTCAGTGCTCTTAACCACTAGGCCATGTCTCCAGCCCCTATTTTTTTTTTATTGTGTCACTTTATGTCACTTTAGTGTAACCACTTAGCTTTCCTAGGTCTCCTAAATCAGTCTCCTTAGAAAGACTTAGCTTTTGGGGGCTGGAGAGATGGCCTAGCGGTTAAGAGCACCGACTGCTCTTGCAGAGGACCCGGGTTCGATCCCCAGCACCCACATGGTGGCTAAGAACCGTCTGTAATTCCAATTCCAGGAGAACTCCAGTTCCAGGGGAATCCCAGACCCTCTTCTGACCTCCACGGCATTGCACGACACGGGTGCACAAACCTACATGCAGACAGTACATTCGTACACATACAAAAATAAATAAAAATTTTTTAAAAATTAAGAAAGATAGCTTTTGCTAGCTCTGGTGGTGAAAGTCTGTGATCCTATCACTTCCTGTATGGTTCCCATATAGAAATAGTTCAAGTGGCTTCAGAATGAGCTTAAGGATGGCCTGGGGCAATTTAGCAAGATCTTATGTCAAAATGAAAAAGTAAAAGGATCACTGGGTAGAGGGTGTATAGTTCTGTGGTAGAGCCAGGCATGGTAGCACACACCTTTAATCCCAGCACTAGGGAGGCAGGGGCAGGCAGATCTCTGTAAGTTCAAAGCCAGCCTGGTCTACATAGTGAGTTCTAGGCCAGCTGGGGCTACAAGGAAAGCCTGTCTCAAAAAGACAAAAAAAAAAAATTATATATATATATATATATATATACACTTGCACATAGCTCTGTGGTAGAGCCCCTGCCTAGCAAGTACAAGTCCCTAGGTTAAATCCCTGGCCCTATGAAGGAAGAAAGGGAAGAAAAAAGGAAGGAAAGAAGGGGAAGAGGGAGGAAAGACTTTGAATATTCTTAGTGTAAGTTTTCATGCAAGTGAGGCCACTTTGAGAACTTCTGAAATACAAACCTAAACTTCAATCCACTGGTGAACATGAAGTTCGTGAGTGAAAGTTTACAGAAAACAGAATGCGTGCATGACAGTGAAGCGTCTCCCCTACACAGTCATAAATTACAAAAGGGAAACCAGTGCCTTCAGGTAGTTACAGTGCTCCACCAGGCTTGCGGTCGGTGCTCCACCAGGCTTGTGGGGGAGCATCCCCAGTTGTGAGGACCAGAAATCAAGCAGTTAGGATGAAGAGCCAAGTGTGGTGATTATGTCTGTGCACTCAGCACGTGGGAGGTTGGATCACTGCCAGGCTGGACTCCAGAGTATGATCCTGACTCAAAAAAAAAGTCATTCGGAGAAGAAAGCAGCTGAGGTCTACAGGATTCTTTGAACAAGCTGGGGTTAAAGAAGTGTGCTACCATGACTCACCCAATAAAAAACTTTCAAACGTAGGTGGGCATGATGCTGTATACCTTTAATCCCAACACTTGAAAGGCAGAGGCAGGTGAATCTCTTGAGATAGAGGCCAGCCTGGTGGTCTATATAGCAAGTTCCAGGCCAGCTGGGGCTAGAGGGAGACCCCATCTCCAAAAAAAAGTTTCTGAAATGTTAAAAAAAAAAAAATGAGGAAGAGTGGAGAGGTAGCTCAGCAGTTAAGAGCATATGCTATGCTTCCAAAGGACCAAAGTTTGGTTCCTAGCACCCACACTGAATGGCTCACGACTGCCTATAACTCCAGCTCCTAGGGATCCAACTCCCTCATCCAGCCTCTATGGTACCTTTACATGCATGGCCTATGCTCACACACATGCATATAAATAAAAAATAAATCTTAAATAAAGGCTCAACTTCCCCCCTCTTTACACCTGGCTGCCACACTCCAGGAAGTCTCTGGAGACCCTGGCTGTCACTTGCCTTTCCCACATTTCATCCCTATAACTGTTAAATCAATAGCTACATCTTCATAGTGAATAATTGTGTCTGTGGTATTTTAATGATCTCCTGCATTGAAGTTGTCAGGAGCATTTTTGTCAGCAGAGCAAAACCATTGATTTTCTGCCCATCCACTCAGGGCACAAAAGGACAAGCCACCCTGCAGGCCGAGCATGGGGATCAGAATTGGAGAGACCAGCACTGGGACCCAGACCCTCCTCCTGGCACGATGGCCCCAGCAACGGCTGAAATACTTTCTCTCTGCCATACATGTCGCAGTTGCAGTTTAGCTACCAAAAGAGAAAGGGGAAAAAGTCTTTTCAGTCCAATAAAAGATCTTCCTGGGTGCTGGGAAAATGGTTCAGTTGAGTGAAGTGCTTGCCATGCAAGCAGGAAGACCTAAGTTCAGATCATCAGCATCCACATAAAGCCAGGTCCAGCAGTGCACAGCTGTAAAGCCACCACTGGAGAGGCGGAGACAAGAGGATTCCTGGGGCTTGCTGGCCAGCCAGCCTGCTACATTGGTGAGCTCCAGGTTCAGTGAGAGATCCTGTCTTAAAGGGGGAGGGGGGCTGGAGAGATGGCTCAGTGGTTAAGAGTACTGTCTGCTCTTGCAGAGGACCCAAGTTTGATTCCCAGCACCCACATGGCAGCTAAGAACTGTCTTTAGTACCGGGCGTGGTGGCGCACACCTTTAATCCCAGCACTTGGGAGGCAGAGGTAGGCTGATCTCTGAGTTCAAGGCCAGCCTGGTCTACAGAGTGACCTCCAGGCCAGCTGGGACTAAAGGGAGCCCTGCCTTAAAAAAGGAGGGGGCTGTAGAGATGGCCTAGCGGTTAAGAGCGCCAACTGCTCTTGCAGAGGACCGGGGTTCGATCCCCAGCACCCACATGGCGGCTAAGAACCATCTGTAACTCCAATTCCAGGAGAACTCCAGTTCCAGGGGAATCCGACACCCTCTTCTGACCTCCGAGGCATTGCACGACACGGGAACACAAACCTATATGTAGACAATACATTCTTACACATAAATTCAAAAACAATTTTAAAAAAACCTTTATAAAAAAAAAAAGTAAGTTGGGGGCTGGAGGGATGGCCTAGCGGTTAAGAGCACCGACTGCTCTTGCAGAGGACCCAGGTTCGATCCCCAGCGCCCACATGGCGCCCCGGAGCCATCTGAAACTCCAATTCCAGGAGAACTCCAGTTCCAGGGGAATCCGACACCCTCTTCTGACCTCCGCGGCATTGCATGACACGGGTGCACAAACCTGCATGTAGACAGTACATTCATACACATACAGAAATAAATAAAAATTAAAAAAAAAAAGTAGGAGGGATCTGGAGAGATGGATCAGTGGTTAAGAGGCCCAACTGCTCTTGCAGAGGACCCAGGTTCAATCCCCAGCACCGACATGGTGGCTGAGAATCATCTTTAATTCCAGTTCCAGGGAAATCCAATGCCCTCTTCTGACCTCCATGGCATTGCATGACACAGTGCACCAACCTACATGCAAACAGTGCATTCATACACATAAAAATAAATTTAAAAAATAAATTAAAAACAAAATTACATTGTTCTGTCACTGTCTGTCTCTCTCTGTCGTCTGTTCTCTCTCCTCTCTCTGACACAGCACGCTTGTGGAGGTTCAAGGACAACTTTTGGGAGTTGGTTCTTTCCTCCATGTGGGTTCTGGGGATGGAACGCAGATTGTCAGGCCTGGTGACAGGTACCTTTACTCATTGAGCCATCTCCCAGCCCCATCCAACTTTTTTTTTTTTACAGGGGAAATCTCGAACTCAGTCCCCCACTACCACAAATTATGCAGTTGAGTTTCCTACATTTGGGGAAATTGTAGGGGTCAGCACATTCGGAGTGCAATGGATAAGTCTTGCCCTGGGAAAACCACCTTCGTGATCATGGTATCTCCACTTACTTTCTTTTTGGTCTTTTTGAGACAGGGTCTTCCTGTAGCCCCAGCTGACCCAGAGATCCACCTACCTCTGCCTCCTGAGTGCTGGGATTAAAGGTGTGTACCACACCACATCCAGCTTAAAGACGGTTCTTAGCTGCCATGTGGATGCTGGGAATCGAACCTGGGTCCTCTGCAAGAGCAGTCAGTGCTCTTAACTGCTGAGCCATCTCTCCAGCCCCAGAACAATGTAATTTTAGAATAAAAAAAAATATGGCCAGGCATGGTGGCGCATGCCTTTAATCCCAGCACTCTGGAGGCAGAGCCAGGCAGATCTCTGCAAGTTCAAGCCCAGCCTGGCCTACATAGGGAGTTCCAGGACATCTGGAACATTTGGGAAACCCTGTCTCAAAAAGACCAAATAAAATAAAAATATAAGGAGGAGAGTGGTTGAAGACTATCCATCATCAATCTGTAACTTCGACATGTACATATATACACATACATGCTCACACCCATACACATGTGCACATTCAAAGTATCCTGCCTCAGGAGCTGTGTGTGGATCAAGCCCAGAGCCTTTCACACACTTCCAGGCAGTATCTTAGGGAGTCACCATAACGTTCTGTTGGTACTCTTATTAGCACCTGAGTGAAGTCAGAAGATGGATCTTGTGACAGAGCAGAAAACTATGCAGCAGGTGACATGCTGACAAGAAGCCTCCGCCAGTCTTTTCCCCTGAGCTCAAGAGCACTGGGCCGACAAATGCAAACTTTCTCCTGACCAACCACAAACTGTACCAATTGTATATTTCCATCATTGCACGGAACACTGCATGTCCTTAATCACTCTTAAAATAGAGCCTGTGCGTGCATGCTCTGTAGGTGAACATAAATGGTGCCTGTGCCCCGGGGGAGGAAAAAACATTCAAACCAGCAAAGTAAGACGTGCTCTCTTCCAAAATTCAGTTCTATATCAGCGTCAGCCCCAGGCCCCAAGGGACCTGGCAGCAGCTGGTTGAGCCAACCACAAATATTTGCACAGGTGAACTCCATCTAGAAAATGCAGTAGACTATAGCCCTGGAGAAGAGACAAACAACCCCACCGACCTCCAGGCTCTGGTAGCTGAAGGGGCCAGCTAGCCCATGTTCATTCACGGATTCTGCAGCAGTCTCAGAATGCCCTGCAAATCAGCTGTGGAAGTTGTAGCCCTACTGCATAGCTCTTATAAGATCACCATGGCCTTGTGGAACCCAGTATCATATGCTCCATGGATATCCAAAACCAAAAGGGCCCAGAACTGCACTACTACCACCTCCCCTCCCCAGTTTGCATCTGAGACAGGGTCACCAGCCAGGCAACCCTATAAATCCAACTGAGCATGGGAGCTGTTGTTTGTGACCAGGGTTTCCAAGGTATTTGCAAACAAACCCATTAGGTCCTCTCTGCAGGATACAGGAGTGCCCTCTGCTCCTCAGTGCCATGTGCCCAGGCCCTGTCTGCCCTGCAGGGTCCTCCTTGAGCTAAAAGCATCTGTGTGACTAGTAACTACTGTCTGCTTCACCTGTCCAAGGCCAGGAGTCAGGAGCTGGACCCTTTCCTTAAGCCCAGGATAGGAATTCCATCACCAGAGAGTGAATGACAGGTGACAGAGACAGAGCCCCGTGCTGCTAAGTCCTTCTGACAGCCAGGGGTGATTTTGTCATTGTTCTTGGCCCCCATGGACATTTTGCCATGTTTGGGAGCATCTTTAGTTTTTCTGATAGAGGATGCTACTGTTCTCTAGCGGGCAGCACTTGAGGAAGTTGCTAAACATCCTTCAGTACCCAGGTCAGCCCCACACCAGAAAACTGTACAGTGCCAAAGGTTAGATAGTTTCACTGCACTGACATGCTAACCTCAGCATTGACGCCTCCCATCTGTCTCTAAAGTCCTTTCCACTGGAGCCCGGGGCAGCACTCTCCTGCCTGTCCTCCCGTACTAGCCCATAGCTGGCTAACACCTGCCCCCATATCTGACTCTCAGTGCTGGGTGTGGGGTACTCATTCCTCTTCCTTTCTCTGTCCCTTGCATGCCTTCCATCCCTGGATTAGTGGCAACAGTTTCATTGTTCAATACCTGCAAGTCTGCAGGGTTCCTGAGCAAATATCTATGGCCAGACCCTCTCCCCAGCTTTTGAGGTTCCTGTGCTTCATTTCTGAATGGATACTTTGTCTCAGATGTCTGAACAGAGTCCCAAACTTAAGACATCAGAGGTAGAGATGGTCTCTTCTGCCATAATCCCTCTACAAATCCACTCCCTCCACAGATTCCCTGCTATAGGAAACAAAGATCACCATTTCATAATAAGAGCACTGGACACTCAGACCAGTGAAAGGGAAGCAGTTTATTTTATGACTTCGTAGAGTCAGGCATCAACTCAGAACGGCAGACATGCTGAGTGTACAGAACAGTTTTTAAAACCTTTCTCAGCTGGGCATGGTGGCACATGCCTTTAATCCCAGCACTTGGGAGGCAGAGGCAAGTGGATCTCTGTGAGTTCAAGGCCAGCTTGATCTCTATAGTGAGTTCCAGGATAGCTGGGACTACAGGGAGACCCTGTATCAAAACGACCAACAATAAAAAAAAAAAAAAAAAAGGTTAAATATTAAAAACAAAAACCTTTCTCCCCTTCCTCACTGAGTGATCAGTAGGGTACAATCTTATACGTCATCTATGCTTATCTTTCTACCATTTGTCTATTTCTTTTTCCATTATTTTAATTTTATATGTATGAGTATGTGTAAATGTAAGTTTTATATGCCTACATGTGTGTAAATGTACCTGTGTCATGCAATGCTTGTGGAGGTCAGAAGAAGGCATTGGATCCCCTGGAACTGGAGTTACAGGCAGTTGTTAGCTGCCATGTGGGTCCTGGGAATTGAACCCGCATCCTCTACAAGAAGAGCCAGTGCTCTTAACCACTGAGCCATCTCTCCAGCCCCCAGATTGGTCTGTTTCTTAACAAAGACTGTTGTGCCCTCATCTCTATGTTTTACATTCTGTTTATTTTAAAGTTTACCAGGCCCGGGGGCTGGAGAGATAGCTTAGCAGTTAAGAGAACCGACTGCTCTTGCAGAGGACCCGGGTTCGATCCCCAGCAACCACATGGCGGCTAAGAACCATCTGTAACTCCAATTCCAGGAGAACTCCAGTTCCAGGGGAATCTGATGCCCTCTTCTGACCTCTGCGGCATTACATGACATGGGTGCACCAACCTACATGCAGACAGTACACTCATACACATAAAAAAATAAATAAAGTTTACCAGGCCCATGACCTTGTCACATGTGGGGCTCATTAAGCAATTCTGGCTGTTAGTAATTTTCTTTTTTTTCTTTTTTTTTTTTTTGTCTTTTTGAGGCAGAGTTTCCTTGTAACCCCAGCTGACCTGGAATTAACTATGTAGACCAGGCTGGCCTTGAACTCACAGAGATCCACCTGCCTCTGCCTCCTGCATCCTTGGATGAAAGGCATATGCCACCATGCCTGGCTAGCTGTTAGTTTTCTACTCTAAAGTTCTAGTCTGGGGGAGGCATAGTTTAGCAGAGTTTGGGGAAAGGAATAACTAGACTAGCAGGTCCAGTGTTATCTGTTTATCTGTATTTGGACCTAAACAGGATCAAGGCACTTCTGAAAGCGAACATTAGAATTTTTAAAATTTCATGTATTTGTTTAATTTTTTTTTTTTTTGTCTTTTTGAGTCT
>VZQC01014962.1:1046929-1062539 GCA_009823505.1 Rhizomys pruinosus
TCTCTCTCTCTCTCTCTCTCTCTCTCTCTCTCTTTTGTCTTTTCGAGACAGGGTCTCCCTGTAGCCCCAGCTGTCCTGGAACTCACTTTGTAGACCAGGCTGGCCTTGAACTCACAAAGATCCGCCTGCCTCTGCCTCCCGAGTGCTAGGATTAAAAGCGTGCACCACCACACCCAACTCTCTCTTCCTTTTAATCTCCTCTCTTCACTTCCTTCCTTCATTCCTTCATTTTCTTCATTTCTCTATAGCTTTCTTTTTGAGACAATGTGCTCACTATACAGCTCAGACAGGGTGATAAGGAATACTTGGGTTATAGATATCTGCCATAAAGCCTGGCTCACTAACTCTTCTTCACAGATTTACTTGAACTTTTTTGTGACAGTAGACTACACAGGTTTGTTTTTCAGGATCAGTGATTTGAAGATTATTTCATTCTTTTGGAGACATTATTTCCTCCTCCTCCTCATCCTCCTCCTCTTCTTTCTTCTTCTTCTTCTTCTTCTTCTTCTTCTTCTTCTTCTTCTTCTTCTTCTTCTTCTTTCTCTTTGAAACAAGGTCTCCCTGTACTCCCAACTGGCCTGGGGAGTACACTATGGAGACCAGGCTAGCCTTGAACTCACAACAATCCTCCTGCCCCTACCTTCCAAGTTCTGGAATTAAAGGCCTGTGCCCCCACACCCAGCCCTCGTGGCTTCTTATAAGGACATTGGATTTCAGGCCCAGACTAAACTAGGATGATTTCATCCCAAGATCCTGAACCAATTACATTCTACAAAGACTATATTTCCAAGTTAGGTCATATTCACATGCTGTGGTTGGATGTGAACTTGGAAGCCACCATCCTACCCTCCATAGAGCCTTCTGGAAGTTAAACACTTTCTTTTTAAATATTTTTAACTTTATTTATTTTTTTATGTATATGAATGTACTGTCTGCATGTAGGTTTGTGCACCCGTGTCATGCAATGCTGCAGAGGTCAGAAGAGGGTGTCGGATTCCCCTGGAACTGGAGTTAAAGACATTTCTCAGCCACCATGTGGGTGCTGGGGATCGAACCCGGGTCCTCTGCAAGAGCAGTCGGTGCTCTTAACTGCTAGGCCATCTCTCCAGCCCCAGTTCAGTACTTGCTTATGGCCTGGAGACAGAAGCCTCCATGAAGTGTCTGAGTTACTTTCTCAGAGATTCACATCACTGAAGAACAGGGCTCAGAGAACAGGGCACTAAAGAGTGAGGTCAAGGGTTGAGAATGAAGCTCAGCAGTAAAACACTTGCCTACCATATACAAATCCTTTAGTTCCATCACCGGCAACTCAAAACAGAAAAAATGTGAAATCACATCCTGCATGCCACAGGAGTAGAAATGTCTCCAGAAGCACTGCTCCTGGTAGTATATACTATATACTATGCGCTATTCTCTGATTCCAGGGACGAGAACACAGTCACTGCTACTATCTTCCAGCCCACAGGGACATTAAACTTGAGTGAGGACACTTTCTATGGATTTATTTATTTGTCTGCTTGTTGAGATAACCCAGACTGGCCTTGAGCTCTTTTTTCTCGCTTGTGCTGACAGTTGAAATCAGTGCCTTGGGTATGCTAGTCCAGGGCTCTCACATGGAGCTATAACCCCAACCCTGACCTTGAGCGCTTCCTCTTCCTTCCTCAGCCTCCAAGTACTGAGATTACAGGCGTGCAGCACATACAGCTGTTTGATCTTGTCTCTAATATTGCCCTGCTTTGCAACCCTGCCCTCTAGCCAAGGGCTCCACATGGCAGGAGCGAGGCAATAGGAGACCTCTCAAAGACCCTTCAGGTCTGCCCACAAAACTTCATCTTAAAGTATTTGTATTTATTTATTTTTTTTAAATTAATTTTATTTATTTATGTATGTGTATGAATGTACTGTCTGCATGCAAGTCTGTGCACCCGTGTCGTGCAACGCCGCGGAGGTCAGAAGAAGGTCTCGGATTCCCCTGGAACTGGAGTTCTCCTGGAATTGGAGTTTCAGACGGTTCTCAGCCGCCATGTGGGTGCTGGGGATCGAACCCGGGTCCTCTGTAAGAGCGGTCGGCGCTCTTAACCGCTAGGCCATCTCTCCAGCCCAAGTATTTGTATTTATAACTAGAGAATGGACATTTGCTTCTAACAGGAATTAATACTGACCTTACTGATACTTAATAAAACCTAGACAGCACACTATGGGTCTCACTCACTCAGAATTGCACCAGTCTTCTCAATATTTGGGGGGAAGAGAGATAGATAGGGTGGGTGACTGGGGAGAGCTGTCTACTACATAGGCCCAGGGGCCAAAGCCACTGGTACAGAAAGATTCACCACCCAAGATATTCTACATTCTCCTCTCCAATGGTCCTCTTCAAGCTCACATGGTTGAGGGAAGAATCTAATTCCTTGCATCATAGGCCTGGAGTCCCCAGATACTTGATGGCTGCTAACTATGGGCCACTCAGCTCTTTGAAGATGCTTGGCAACCCCCATAGTCCTCACTCAGCTGATTGCTTCCTACCAAGACAGAAGATCTCTCTACCACTTTCTGCCCCTTTTATCTATTTTTATACAAGTGATAACTACATCATGTAAAATTAACCACTTGAGAGAGAACAACTCAGTGGTATTTAGTATAATCACAGTAGCACACAAGCATTGCCCCTATGTGTTCCAGAACACTTTTACCTCCCCAAAATGGAGATTCCTTTCGAAGAGCATACCTCATCAGTCAGGCCAGCCTGGGAGCCCCTCCCCTATGATGAAGACATGTTCATTAACAACCAAATCACATGAGTGACAGCCACCAAACGGTCAGCCCCCCCCCCACCTTCAGGGGCATAAGGATACACAAATCACAGCCAGAGGTCCTGGGTATCCTATTTCCTACACCTGTCCATTGGGGGGCTTCCTCAAGGGGTGCTCTCTCCCTTTGCTCTACAAGAGCTCCCACACGCACTGCAGCAGGCTGTGGCAGATGACAGTTTCTGGCAACATGACCCCTTCTCAGCCTCAGTTTACTCATCTGTATTTGAAGGCAATAGTATTTGCTCACCCCACTGTAGCATTCAGCATTTAAAATACATTCAGTGTAAGCCGAATGTGGTGTGCACGCTCTTAGTACCAGCACTCAGGAGGCAGAGGCAGGCAGATCTTTGTGAGTTCAAGGCCAGCCTGGTCTACATAGAGATTTCCAAGACAGCTGGGGCTGCATGGAGACCCTGTCTCAAAAAGACCAAATTAATTAATTAATAAAAATAAAAGACATTCAATGCAAACCTCACTAGCAGGACATGCATTGAGTGCCCTAGAAAATGACAACTATACTCATCACCATCATCATCGCTACCATCAGCTCCATCACTATCCCCATCACTATCAACATTGCCTCCACATTTGGTCTGTTCCTTCTCTCTCCTATATGACTCCCAAGGCTTCTTTTTTTGGTCTTTTCGAGACATGGTCTCCCTGTAGCTCCAGCTGGCCTGGAACTCACTCTGTAGACCAGGCTGGCCTTGAACTCACAAAGATCCGCCTGCCTCTGCCTCCCAAGTGCTAGGATTAAAGGCACGCCACCAAGCCCAGCCCCAAGGCTTATTTCTGCACACACCAGGAGGATCTAGTAAACTCCTTAAGGGTTAGGATGTCTGACTTCAGGTGCCCTGTGCCTTGCCTACCACACACCTTGCCCCATGTATCTCCCCTCTCTGTCAACACACACACACACACACACACACACACACACACACACACACACACACGGCCAGCCAGCAATGAAATATGAGAACCTCCTTTGTCACCCTGCAACAGGAACCCCTTCCCAACTCTTGAGTCCAGACAGTGAGACGAGGGGCCAGACAGTCTCTGGATGCTTCTCCCCCAGAACCGTTGTGGTTGGCAGAATCACACCCCCCCCCTTACTATGCAGCCCCTGTGCTCTTCTGTGGGGGACAGGCTTTCCCTGAGGCAGTCAAAGTGTTTGTCTCAGGATTGGCTTCCCATCAGATATCCTGTCCTCCCTAGTGGAAGACGGAAGAGAGATGATAGGATCTGACTGTGGGAGGCTGTCAAGTCAGGCCAGATCTCTCTCCCATGAGGGGCCCAGCATGGAGCTCTGGGACCAGAGAGAGACAGTGAGAACAAGATCTCTGATTGTTCTCGATTGCCAGACTGGAGATCTCGTTTTCCCCTTAATCAGAAGGCTTGTGGATGAAATGCTTCTGGCAACAGTTTTGCATTAACTGTTTTGGTTGACTGACTTTTTGTACAGCTCTTCCAGCCAAAAGCACGCACAATGTGGCTCAGATTAGGCAGTATGAAAGGAATTCTCAGCCTCAAAGCCAGGAACTTGGCTTTAAACTAGAGACTGGTCCTTGCTTTATGTCCCAGAAACCTCGGTAATGCCTGTACTGGGTATCACATTTAGACAGGACCCATCGCTTCTGAAAAGTCACTGCCAAATGTCTCCTGGCAGCAAGCTCTGGGGCAGACTTCAGGACCTGCTGGTGGCATGTACACCTGAGGGTCCTTATAGCCTCATAGGAGCTGCTGTCCACCCAGGCTCCTTGGTGGCAGGAACAGTCAAATTCCCCGTTGGCCTTCAGCTGTGTTCCTGGCCAGGCCCTGCCCGGGTGCATCTGGAGCTGCATCGTGTAGCCAGCCTCCACTAGACCCCAGCAGACTGGCCGACATCCAGAGCCATCAAGAGTCCTGGTTAGGCTGCCCATCTTCATTCAGGATTTTGAGCAAAACTATTGTACAGGCCAGCTTGTCCTACATCACCCCTGGATTAACTGTCTAGGGAGGAAGCCAGACAGTTCAGACATGGGGTGTGGCTGCGACTAGGCACTGTTCTTAGAGGGGCTATTGCATCTACCAGTGGGTCCAGTACCATGACAACAAAGACCCCCCAGTAGCCTAGGACTCAGAATAAACCAGAACACAGTTTGCATCTGAAACAAGCACCCAGGA
Source organism: Rhizomys pruinosus (assembly GCA_009823505.1). Taxonomy (NCBI): domain Eukaryota; kingdom Metazoa; phylum Chordata; class Mammalia; order Rodentia; family Spalacidae; genus Rhizomys; species Rhizomys pruinosus. The sequence goes on from VZQC01014962.1 coordinate 1,051,903, forward strand.
CGAACTGGACCTAGGCTTCACTGGGAAGGTCCCTTGGGTCAAGCCTGAGAAAAAGGCCTGTTCTCTGGTTCTCTTGGGTTCTATTTTTATTTTGTTTTGTGTTTGTTTGTTTGTTTGTTTGTTTGTTTATACAGAGTCTCCTATAGCCCAGGCTAACCTCAAACTACTTATATAGCTGAGGATGACCTTGTATTTATAATCTTCCCACTTCTATCTTCCAAATGCTAGGATTACAGGTGAATGCCATCATGGCTTGCCCCCCACAATACACATACTCTCCTCTCCACTTTTGGCCAAGATGGAGTGACAAGGACTGGGTTGACCTTTCTGCTTAAAGAAAGCAAAGAGCAAGGCCAAGTGTATAGAGCTTTGGATACAACCCCACACAACACAGGATAGTGGCCCCAGATAAATAGGGAGTAACTGAAGAATGTCCACTCTAGTTGGCATGGGGACAATTTTCAAGTTGTGATACACAGAAGGAAACTGAGGCAGAGCCAACAGACTCCCTGTGATAAAGAAACAGAGTTGAGCATACAGAGAGACCAAGGCAGCTAGAATTTGTAGAATAGAGTACCAGTGACAAAGAGCCACACATAGAGACCCCAGGATCTGGCAGGGGGTTCCTCTGAGATCTGGTAGAAGGTCCTCAAAGCTTCAGTTAAGGACAGATGAACAGGAGTAGGAGGAAAACAGTCTTGGAAAGGAACTACCCAATAGGATCACAAGGAACTACCATCAGAGATCAAACGGGGTGGGAATAGTTTGTGCCTAGCTCTGAATGGGAAAATAAGGCCAGACACACAGGAAATAGAGAAAAAGAAAACACAGAACCCAAAGCTAAAGCAAGATATGGAAGGCCTCTGAGCTACAGAATGTGGGGCATACTTCCCTACAGGATGTGGGGCATACTTCCCTACAGGATGTGGGGCATACCTCCTATAAGATGTGGGGCATACCTCCTACAGGATGTGGGAAATACTTCCTATAGGATGTGGGGCATACTTTCCTACAGGATGTAGGGCATACCTCCTACAGGATGTGGGGAATACTTCCTACAGAATGTGGGGCATACTTCCTACAGGATGTGGGGCATACTTCCCTACAGGATGTGGGGCATACTTCCTACAGGATGTGGGGCATACTTCCTACAGGATGTGGGGCATACTTCCTACAGGATGTGGGGCATACTTCCCTACAAGATGTAGGGCATACTTCCTACAGGATGTGGGGAATACTTCCTATAGGATGTAGGGCATACTTCCTACAGGATGCGGGGGATACTTCCCTACAGAATGTGGGGCATACTTCCTACAGGATGTGGGGCATACCTCCTGCAGGATGTGGGGAATACTTCCTATAGGATGTGGGGCATACCTCCTACAGGATGTGGGGCATACTTCCTACAGGATGTAGGGCATACTTCCTACAGGATGTGGGGCATACTTCCCTACAGGATGTGGGGCATACTTCCTACAGGATGTGGGGGATACTTCCCTACAGGATGTGGCGCATACTTCCTACAGGATGTGGGGCATACCTCCTACAGGATGTAGGGCATACTTCCTACAGGATGTGGGGAATACTTCCTACAGGATGTAGGGCATACTTCCTACAGGATGTGGGGCATACTTCCCTACAGAATGTGGGGCATACTTCCCTACAGGATGTGGGGCATACTTCCTACAGGATGTGGGGGATACTTCCCTACAGGATGTGGGGCATACTTCCTACAGGATGTGGGGCATACTTCCCTACAGGATGTGGGGCATACTTCCCTACAGGATGTGGGGCATACTTCCCTACAGGATGTGGGGCATACCTCCTACAGGATGTAGGGCATACTTCCTACAGGATGTGGGGCATACTTCCTACAGGAAGGGGCTCTGGCACTGGCTCTGACCACAGAACAGAATGTTCCTAGGTGCCCAAAGCTGTTCCCAGGGTTGTCAACCCACCTCACCCCTAGACCCTACTCTCTGACCTCAGGAATTATCCGACTTGTAAGGGACTTTCTAGAACCAGGTTCATGATGGCACTGCAGTCCCAGTTCCTCCCTACATAGCTTCAGGAACAACTGGGTGTCCCAGCATGAAAGTTTTGAGGGTGGCCGCCCAAACTAAAGAATTGAGGGCTTTCTCTCTGTCCTTGGCCTGTCTTCAGTGGACTGTCCCTGCTGTATCCTCAGCTGCACTGGGGGTGCTGCCAGAGATTCCCTGGAAACCATCGTCCAGCAGCTCCCTAACAGCAGTAAGGAGCCCAGGTTAGACTGGCTCAGACCTCAGGAGCCTGGAGAAGTATTTTGAGTCACTCAGGTCCTGTATCTTATACCCATGGCCTAGTCCTCTCCTGTAGCCCAAGAATGTCCTTTAGACCCAGATTTATCCGTCATATGCCACTTGGAGATCAGCTATGTGGAGCAGGAGGATAAGGCCTGCCCCTAATGCAGTCTCCATCCTGGACTGCAGGGCCTCAGAGGTATTGCCCTGAGTGATCCAAAGGTACTGGATCTAGGTCCTTCTTCCTTTTCCTGCTCTGCCCAGCCCCCTTAAGAGCCTGGGAAATAAGTGATCCAGGTGCTGCCTCACAAATCCTCTAATCATACCCTAACCACAAAGGCCAGCCCAGCCCTGAACAGAGGGAGCCGCCCAAAACCAGAGACCTCAGGCTCCCTAGCCTGGGAAGAGGGAGGCGACAGCAGGTGCAGCTGTGCTGTGCTCAGAGGATTCCTGGATCCTGTCTTGACCTTATGGTCAAGGTCTGGCAGGCTTAGGAAAACAGTGTACCTCTGGAATGGATGGAGGGATGATGGCCTTTTCAGGAGCTGACAAGTAAGAAAAGGGGTGGGTAAGGGGCCAGGACTTGCTAGGTCTCCTCCTCGGATGAGGTTTCAGATAAGGAAAATATATCCAGGTAATGGGGAGGGTTGATCCAGGTACCATGTTTCCCTGCCTCCCTTCAGCCCTGGGCACTCAGGCCAGAGTCTGCTCAGGGTCTCGGTGTCTGCTATGTACAAAGCCACAACACCAGGAGCGCGAACACTGACCTCACCCAGCACCCCTGCCTGGACCAGGTATGGCCAGGAGGCTGGGGTAGGATGCAGCCACACAAGTAGAAACTTCCTTCCCTCCCACTCCATCCCTGTGTAGATGAGAACTGGAAAAAGGATCCCAGGCTACTTTTCCCCCACTGGTCAAGACAGGAAGAAGGTAATTGAATCAGCACTTCTCACTCCATCTGGAACATTCCAACATGGAAAACCCACAGAGCGGCTGAGGAAGCAATTTAGGGGCTTTAATTAAAGGCTGATGACTCCCCCAAGGATCTCCACCCCCACACACTCACCGCATCTGCCCACAGTGTGTTCTGAGACACAGATGGGCACCTCAAGCGGGGCGTTGGCCCTTAGGCTGAGTTTCCACTGGGCGGGTGCAAGCAAAACACGCTGGCCCAGCTTTCTCCTGGATGCATCCGGAGAGACTGCCTGAGAGCCCTGAGCCCGTGCAAACTGCTGGCCCATTCAGTACTGTGCCCAAGAAATCTCCATGAAAAGTGCTCACCTCAGTGGCTCAGACTAGGAGCTCTAAACACACACGGAAGCAAGACATACAGAGCAGGTTGCAGCAGCTCAGCTCAAGGTTGCTCCTGTCTCCAGCCACTCCAACTGCCTTCTCTGCAGAGAAAGGCATCTACATAGGCAAAGGGAATGTTATACACAAAACCTGTGACGCTACAAAGAGCAGGGCAGGGGGATGGAGCTGGCAGGGGCCGGGGTGGGCAGGGGGATGGAGCTTGGAGCTGAGAGGAGCAGGGGGGGTGGGAGGGGTGAGCTTTAGGGGGCCTTAACAGCTGCAAGCAGGCATCTGGTCTTCATCCTAGAAGCAATGGGGGTGGGGCTAGGGATGGGAGCAGTTTAAAAAAAATGGGATCTCTTGAAGACATCCCTCAAGTAGAGGATAACAGCAGGGCTGGGTGTCAGTGGGAGCCCTGGGACTGTCCAGACATGAGAAGGACGTGTCCAGGGAGGAAAATATATATTTATTTATATTTGCACTTCTCTGGGAACTGACTCAGGGGCCAAGGCCTACCCTACCCTTTTTCCCCATTTCCAGTGTAGGGAATGGGGACAGAGCCACTAAGCCCAGCAGGTACCATCTAACAGGGTCTTGGAATGGAATATGTCTCCTCCTTTTACCAGGTCACCCTGTCCCCTCACCCATGTCAGAGTCTGAGTCTGGAGGAGACTGTATGTTTCTCTCATCTATATCTGGGCCAACATCTGCTCAGCACATTGCCATGCAGTTGTTCACTGGGTGCTGGGAGGGAAGCCCAGACTGAGCCCCTAATTTTGCTGGCCTGGCCTGGGTTGGTGGGGCCTGGAGAAAGCACCAGGCCCCCCGGGCAGCTCCAGACAGGAGGATCCACTGAGCCCGGAAACCAGCAGGAGCAGAGGCAGGGCTCCAATGGCCAGAGGTACGTGCTGTACCTTGCTAACTGCCCAAGGACCCTTCCCCTCCCAATTGAGTGTCTTGTTAGCATAGACCATTATGACCTCATGTCCACACCATTGGAGGGGTCATATAACCAAGAGAGAAGCCACAGTGACTGGTAGGACTTCTGACTCACATTGAACCTTGACACCTAGATGGGGCAGGTGCTGACTGATTCTATACCCCTACAAAATCCTCCCTTACTGCCCACATCCCATGATAGGGAGTGTCCCCAATCATCTCAGAGGGGAACAAAAGCCATGCACACAGCCAAGGACAGGCCATGGAGTCCAAGATCCAAAGACCATAGCCAGGCCCTGAGGTAGGCCTAGGGCAGTGCAGGTATGACATGCCTGGGCTTCTCTGCCTCAGAAGTTATTTTCAGGACAGCTGGAGGGCACCTGAAATAGGGGCAAACAGCCTGCCTGAGTCTGGTCTCTCTTGGTTAGGAGTGGGCAGGTGGGATGCCAATAGGCACTAGTCCTGTTGGGCCCTAATGGGGGTGTGCAGGATAAAGGCAGCAAATCTGGGGAGTGGCCTTGGCATTATGGGCATGGTACTTAGTGGGCAGGACGAGAAAGCAGGTAAGGCTTCCGGAACCCCCTAGGCGTAGAAGCACCATCTACACATGCCAAGTCACCTGCCAGCACTACACTGCCTAGCCATTTCATTAAGCTTCCAGGAGTGAATGGGCCCTACGTAGAATGAAAAGAGGCCATGGGTTGGCTAAACCAACTTTGACCTGCCTCGCCACTCAGGAGCATAGGGCCTCAGTTTCCAACCAGACATGGGGGCAATTCTCCTAGGGCTGAGAAGGGTTGCTGTGGACAGCCCCGAGAGCCACCTGTGTGTCACCGGGCAGGCCTTCAACCTCTCTGAGCTTCACATATTCATCATGTACCATGTGACCAAGGGCATTGCCTACCTCCCAGGGTGCAAGGAATAAGTTGGGATGACACTCAGCATATGATCAGTGCCCCACAGAGTTAGGTCTCATGACATTTCCATACCCAACATCAAGGCCAACTGGGAGAATATGAACCCAGACTTTCTTTTTTTTATTTTTTTATTTATTTTTGTATGTGTATGAATGTACTGTCTGCATGTAGGTTTGTGCACCCGTGTCGTGCAATGCCGCAGAGGTCAGAAGAGGGTCTCGGATTTCCCTGGAACTGGAGTTCTCCTGGAATTGGAGTTACAGATAGTTCTTAGCCACCATGTGGGTGCTGGGGATTGAACCCGGGTCCTCTGCAAGAGCAGTCGGTGCTCTTAACCGCTAGGCTATCTCTCCAGCCCCAGACTTTATTTCTTAAATATTCTCTCTACCCAGCATGTGTAGCAGTCTGCTCTGGCTAGATAGGCAGACATAAATTAAGGTTACGAATGTCTAGGACAGGACTGACTGGGCCTTGTTCAGTCCCAGCCAAAGTCCTGGCCAGTCATCTGGTAGAACTTGCGGTTGAAGGGCCGATAGAAGGCCTGCAGGCGCTGGACCACAGCCTCAGGCACACGGGGGTGAGGCCGACCCTTGGATTTACCCAAGCAGCGGGGGTGGCCACTGCCCTGGGCCTTTTTGAGGCAGGGAAAGCCCTTGGTAGCATTAAAGTAGAAATGCTTGTCGGTGACAACCCGTTTGAGGCCCAAAAAGTCCTGCACTCGGCCCACCTCACCAGCTGGGTCACTGACCAGGCGCTCACCACTGATGAACAGGAAATGGGATAAAGGGAAGTAGTGTAGCCAGTTGTCCAGATGCTGGGCATAGAGGCCAATGCGCACAGCACTCCAGGCTGTGTCCACAGGGCCCAGGCCATGGCGGAAAGCCAGAGCATGAAAGCTAGGCAAGCCAGGATTCTTGGAGAGCGTCTGAGCATAGTCGGAGATGGCCCGAGTCACGGGGTTCCGAACCACCACGATCAGCTTGGTGTTTGGGGACATACTATGGATGCGGCGGGGGGCCTCCCGTGTCACGAAGTAGCTGGGGGTCTTCTCCATGGTGATCTGCCCTTCCAGGGTACGTGGCATCAGGCTCCTGTGGGACGGCAGGAGGAGCAGCTGAGCACGCATGACATACAGCTGTCAGCTAGAGCATGAGCACACATGACATACAGCTGTCAGCTAGAGCATGAGCACACATGACATACAGCTGTCAGCTAGAGCATGAGCACACATGACATACAGCTGTCAGCTAGAGCATGAGCACACATGACATACAGCTGTCAGCTAGAGCATGAGCACACATGACATACAGCTGTCAGCTAGAGCAGCCCCCAGGGAGCAGGAACCAACCCCTTGTCCTCTGAGGAAGGCCCAGGCCAACGTAGGCTATCCTTCCCCCGTAGACACACCCTCCTAAAGTAATGGAGTGCAGCACCTGCAGCCCAGTGTAGATCTGAGATAGAGACCACAGTCAAGGCTGCCCCAGTCCATTCTGCTCTAGGGAAAACAAAGTGACAATCCCCGAGGGTGAGGGCTGCCCAGGCATTTTTCACCCCTGCACAAGTCCTATGGTCCCCCATCCCCCAGAGCCACTTCCATGGACTCCTGCCAACTCCTACCCACCCACCCTACCCATCCCAATGATGCTGTATCCAAGCTTGACCAGGTGCCCCTGAGGCCAGCCAGCCTGGACTTGTCAACCTGCAGGCCTCTGTACTATAATCACTGACCATGAATTAGGTCATCAGTTATTATTGACAAGTGTCACTGCCCGAGGCTCGCCTCTCCCTGCTTCTCCTTCATCTAATTTCATCCCATCTTGACCTTCAATTGCTTCTCTGCTAATTCCCATCCAGCTGAGCCCAGTTTAGAACACCAAACAGCCACTAGCACAGCCCAGCATATTTGAGCAAGTAATGTGGCTCTGAGCCACCTGGGGGGCCTGTCCCAAGGCTCTGCCTATAACACTGGAGCCTTCCAGACTCTGTAGGAGCCACAGGGTGCCAGGCCTAGAGCTTTCATTCTGATGCAAACAAGGAAAGCAGTGGCACAATCTAACATTCAGAGGCAGTGCCTGCCCCCAGCCTATGGGAAGCTAGGACCCAGTGCCTAGCCCAGGCAGGCCCAGGCACCCTAAGAGGTGTCCCCAGGCTGCACCTGCTAGCCAGGTAATGCAGGGTGAGGTGGGGCAGGGTGGGGCAGGTCAGCTGAGCAAACAGTTCTAAAGAAGAGCTGGGAACTAGGTCAACAGAGACCAAGGCTGTGGGGCCTAGAGAGAACATCTCTGCATAGCCCTGTCCCCGTTCACTTATGGATACCGACAGTCCCCAAAACCCACCCTGGCTAGACTGGCACAGTGAGCTAAGTCCAGCCTCACTGATCCAGAGATCTTCATCTTTCCTCTGGGATCAAACCCCCAAAGAAGTACAGGCCAGGCACAAGTGCACAGGCACCATGCTGGGGGTTGGTCTTGGCTTAGGAGTGCTGGGGAAGGACAGGAAGCTATATACACATACCCCATCAAGCAAGAGAGACCCAGCTATGATGGCACATGACTATAATCTTGGGACTCTAGTTCTGAGACAGAAAGGATAGAGAATTTGAGGCCAATGTGAGCTACATTATACAAGATCTTATCTGGAGAGAGAGATAGAGAGACAAGAGACAGAGAAACAGCAATACCAAGGTCTTGGCACCACTCATGACCAAAGCAGGGTTGGGTGAGTGACATGGGAAGAAACCGCCTGCCTCTGGAGAACAAGACTCCAGGCAGAGCTGGTCTACGTAAGTCATAAGGGCACATACTGCCTTCCGTCTGGGTGACACAGTGAGCCAATAACCTCCCTCCCCCAACTGACAGGCAGGTATCCTGAGACTGAGAAGAAACAGGAAGTGCTAGGGAGACTGCCAGCCTTCAGACCCACCTCCTGACCCTCCCAGAAGGAGCAGGAGGGCCCTGGGCTTCCGTTTCCAGAGCCCCTTCTCACAATACTCCCTCTCACACAGCCAGGATCCATGTGAGAATGTCTGTCCCCAGGCAAGTTCAGTGAGACCTCAGAGTGCAACACAAAGGACCAGCTCAAGCTCCCCTTTCTCAAGAAGGAAGTCTTTTCTTTGGGACTTCATATGCCAACTACTGGAAAAAAATATCTGGTGCTTGGTGCTCAGGCCCCACAAGTTACCACCTTTCCTTTTCCCCTCCCAGGAAGGCAGGAGTCCCAAGGGTCCTAGGTTCTCCCTTCCCATCTTTTTGTTTACTGTTTCAAAGATTTATCTTGGGGCTAGAGAGATGACTTAGTGGTTAAGAATACTGGCTGCTCTTGCAGAGGACCTGGATTTGATTCCCAGCACCCACATGCCAACTAACAATTATCTGTAACTCCAATTCCAGGGGAATCCAACATTCTCTTCTGACCTCCATGGTCACTGCACGACACAGGTGCACCTACACACAACCAGGCAACACACTCTCATGCAAAGAATTTTTTAATAAAAAAAAATATATATATTTATGGGCTGGAGAGATGGCCTAGCGGTTAAGAGCGCTGAATGCTCTTGCAGGGGACCCGGGTTCGATTTCCCCAGCACCCACATGGTGGCTGAGAACCATCTTTAACTCCAGTTCCAGGGGAAATCCGACACCCTCTTCTGACCTCCAGGGCATTGCACTACACGGGTGCACAGACTTGCATGCAGACAGTACATTCATACATACAAAAAAAATAAAAAATAAATAAATTTTTTAAAAAATAAAAAAAAATTTTATTTATTTATTCGGGTCTTTTTGAGACAGGGTCCCCCATAGCCCCAGCTATCCTGGAACTCACTATGTAGACCAGGCTGGCCTTGAACTCACAGAGATCCTCCTGCCTCTGCCTCCCAGGGATTAAGGTGTGTGCCACCAAAAATCTTATTTGGAGCCAGAGGGATAACTCAAGTGGTTAAGAGCACTTATTGCTCTTCCAGAGGACCCAAGCTGGGTTCCCAGCAACCATATAACTTAACTCTAATTCCAGAGGATCCTGTGCCCTCTTCTGGCTTCTGCAGGCATAAGGCACACATGTGGTACATTACATACATACATGCAGCCAAAACACTCATAAAAATAATAAAAAATTTTAACATAAATCAAAATTTTAATTTTTATTAAATTATGTGTGTGTGTGTGTGTGTGTGAGAGAGAGAGAGAAAGAGAGAGAGAGAGAGATCTGTGGGAGTATGTACATGTGAGTACAGGTGCCTGTGGAAGCCAGGAAGGGTGTCGACTCCCCTGAAGCTGGAGCTACAGGCAGCTATTGGCCACCTGACCTGAACCAAACCTCAGGTCCTCTGCAACACTGGTATGGGTTCTTAACCTCTGAGCAATCTCTCAAGGCCCCTATTGTTTCATTTTTTTGATATAGGATCTCATATATCCAAGGCTGGCCTGGAACTTGATATGTAGCTGAGGGTGGCCTTGAACTTTTGATCTTCCTGTCTCCATTTCTCAAGTGCTGGGATTACAGATATATACCACCATGCCTGGTTTCTTTGGTGATGGTCTCAAAACACAGGGCTTTAAGCATACTAGGCCAACACTGTGCCAACTGAGTCACATCCCCAGTGCCTCCTTCCCATCTTTGACAGGCCCTGACCCCCAGCACCAAATGGCCAACCAGCCCAGGCTTTTTCCTTCCCAGATTATACACCTGGTCCTAAATGTCTCCTAAATCCCTTTCTCCTGCTAGAAGCCAAGACTGCTTCTCTTTCCTAAGGCTTTTCCTAGAGGAGGTCAAAGGAACAGAGAGTTCTGAAGTGGGAGTCACCTTCTCAGACCCCCTGAGAAGGAAGAAGGTGGGAGAATGAGAAGTTTCTAGGCTCACTCTGGCCCAAGCCTTTCTACAATCTGAAATCTTTGGCATCAATTACTCTCTGTGAGTCCAGAAGCCTGGCCCAGTAACCATGGAGGAAAGAGGACAGTACATTTGGGGGTGGGAACAGGCGGAGCAGAACTCTGACAAGTTGCTCCACGGACCCTCCCTCCTGCTGTACCCACCCCATCTGGTTTGCATTTCCCTGTGGCTTCCAGCCAGCCCAGGACCACACCCCCTGCCTGCCTCAGCCCCTCCAGCACCCCCACCTCTATGTCCCACACCTAGCCTGGGCCACATCCAAGGAGCCCCCCCCCGGGGGGGGGAAGAATGATTATAATTCTTTTTTGTTCTTTAATAT
>VZQC01014962.1:1064379-1076591 GCA_009823505.1 Rhizomys pruinosus
AGGAGGAGGAGGAAGAGGAAGAGGAGGAGGGAGAAGAAGAAGAAGAAGAAGAAGAAGAAGAAGAAGAAGAAGGAGGAGGAGGAGGAGGAGGAGGAGGAGGAGGAAGAGGAGGAGGGAGAAGAAGAAGGAGGAGGAGGAGGAGGAGGAGGAAGAGGAGGAGGAGGAGGAGGAAGAGGAGGAGTCAACAGAGAAACCATGGAGGAGAAAGGAAGGTTGGACTAAAGATAGCCCAGGATCCACCTGCTGAGTCCAGATGACCAGGTCACTGTCTGAACGAGGCAGGTCACAGATCAACGCAAGCAATGTCCCAGAACCTCACCTGAGGGGCTGCCTGCTGTTCCTCCACTTACCTCCCTCAACCGGTATCTGAAAAGAGTTGTGCAGGTGCTAGGGACCCAGCCCACATCCTGCAGCTGGGGCTACTGAGTCATAGGTAGGCATTTTCAGAGGCTCAGGAAACACTTGTGATGGGTTAGAAGAAGGGGAGGGGGGAATCTGAGGAGCGGGCAACCAGAGAGCACAGCAACCCTGGTGGCTATGGCCAGGTAAGGGAACCAAGCTACGCAGTCCAGGAGCCCAGCCAGGCTCCTGGACTGCGTAGACTTTTACTCCACACTGGTAGATGGACTTTTACTCCACACTGATGGATGAATGAATCAGAAAATAGGGTACACTGTCCTGAACACTCCCTGCTCCCATCCCAGGCACAGTGGTGTATCCAAGGGCCCCTAGTCAGGTAGCACCAACTCTTCAGAGAGTGGAAGCCAGTACCTCCCCTTCTTTCTCAAACCCTTTATCTTGATGCAAAAGGCAAAGTCAGCAAACTGGAATGGTGAAGGATCTGGGGAACAGAAGCTATGGTGCGCTTTGGGGTCCTGTCACCCCCGCTGATTTTCCAGGTGACCCTGGCTCAGCCCAGATTTGGGAATGAGGCAAGTGAATCTATAAACTCCTATTTCCACACAGGAAGAAACAGGGCACTTTCAGTGCTGGCCTAGCCACAGGAGCAGTGGGCAGGGCCTCCCTCCAGCCTGTAGCACCTGGCTCACCAGGGAGGGGCTGATGTCCAACCAGCCACCAGAACATGCTGCTTCAGCTGGGGCGATGCTCCCCACATTCCACTGCCACACCCCAAATCTATCCTGGGTGGGGAGAGGACAGCTGCAGGAGGCTGGATCCTAATCCCCAGCCTTGGGCTGTGTTGAAGGGCAGTGTCTCACTCTCCAAAGTCCAATCCTTCCTGCAGACTCTAGCTGTCAAGAAAGGCTCTTATATTAAAGGATGGGGAGGGGGTCGTGGGGTGAGAAGACACCTTCTAGAAGGTTTCTGTGAACATTCGGAGTCAGTCCTAATGTATCTGGCCAGAAGGATAAGCAGGGGTGGGTGAGTGAGGAAGGAGAAAATTATAAGGTGACTGGGTTATAAGGTGACTGGGCTGCAAGTATTTCTAAAGCTTTGGCTCCCAAATAATCCCACTGGGGCTGAGGGTGTTAATAGTTTACTGGTGGGGCACTTACTTAGCATGTATAGGGCTCCAGGTTCAAGTACCATTACCTGTCCCTTTTAAAAAAGAAACTATCTTGCCGGGCGTGGTGGCGCACGCCTTTAATCCCAGCACTCCGGAGGCAGAGATAGGTGGATCTCTGTGGGTTCGGCCTGCTCTACAGAGCGAGCTCCAGGACACCTGGTACTAAAAGGAAGACCCTGTCTCAAAAATACCAAACAAAATAAAAAATAAATAAAATAAATAAAAAAGAAAATCCAGGCCGGGCGTAGTGGCGCACACCTTTCATCCTAGCACTTGGGAGGCAGAGGCAGGCAGATCTTTGTGAGTTCAAGGCCAGCCTGGTCTACAGAGTGAGTTCCAGGACAGCTGAGGCTACAGGGAGACCTGTTTTTTTTTTTTTTACCAAAAAGTTATTTATTTATGAAAATTAAAAACAAAAAGAACCAGGAGTGAAAGTACGGTGAGGCTTTGTGGTCTCTGAGTGCAGAGTTGAATCAGTAAAGGGCTTGCAGACGCACTGAGCGTGTAAGAGCCCCGGCTTCGCAGGTGGGTAAGTACAAGTGCACCAGCCAAACTGGATTGTGCATGGAGTTAGTCCAAGTTGGATTTTTTTGGAGGACCTTTAGAACGAAGAAGAGTGAATTAGACCTCCAATATCCGAATATATAAACAAATTGAAAGCTGAACCAGACAGACAGACTCCAAAATAATGAGGAGGAAAAAAAAGAAAAAAAAAAGGAATATGGAAGCGAGGCAGAAAAGCTTCAACACAGTGAAAGGCATTTGTGATTTGCATTGGAATATAGGCAAGGAGAAGCCCATTTGCCAGGTTCACGAAGAAGAGACAACACTCTAAAGGGTCAGGATAATCCTGTGCCAAGTTTTACCAACCCTGTAGGAGATTACTGCAGTGGGATCCCCATGGAGATGGATTCAAATAGTTCTTAGAGATAATTGCGGATATTCAGAGCAATTGAAGATATAAGAAGAAAGTCAGAGAACTTAAGGAGGGAGAACGAAAAATTCCAAAAGGATTTAGAGGGATACAATGACAATTTGCAGAAAGAACTAAAGGAACGATGCAAACTCCAGAAAGACTAGAGGGAGAAAATGTTAATGAAGGAAAGTAGAAACACTGAAAAGGGAAGCCAACCAGTGAATCAAGGATCTACAAGATGAGAATGACAAATTCCTGAGGGAAGTGGAAAATTTAAAGAAATAACAGGATGAATTGAAAAGGGAAATTGAACATTCTTCCAGTCAAGAGGAAAGGAATTTGAAAAGCCTCAGAAATAGAATGGAAGGAGCAGAACAAAAAATATCAGAACTGGAAGATAACCGAGCAAACTAAAAAGCCAAATAAAGATTATAAAAAATTTAAAAAATACAAAAGTGGAAGACAACAGGAATTGGGGGACACTATGAAAGATCAAACCTACCCATCATAGAATGAGGAAGGGAAAGATTTTCAAGAGATAGTATTGAATCGATCTTCAACACAATAATAGATTGAAAACTTCCCCAAATTAAAAGAGACAAACCAATACAAGTATCAGAAGCACATAGAACTCCAATAGACAAGACCAGAAAAAAACAATTCCACATATCATAGTTAGATGCTGGAATTGCCCAAAGCACACAAGACCAAAAGCTGAAAGAGCTACAAGAGAAAAAAACAATCACCTCAAAGGCAACGGCATCAGATTCACAAAATGACTTCTCGGCGCACCTGAAAGCAGAGACATGGGCAAGGCTCAGTGTTAGGACTATGCGGATCAACCAGAATACATCTGATAGCCAGCAGAATGCTCGATTTTGTTGAAGGAGAGAAAACAATTCTCTGACCATAACAAGATGAAGAATATTACATGTCCCGGAACCAACTTCAGAAATTCTTGGAAGGCAGTTAAAGGGCAGTACGAGAGGGCACCTATCCAAGACCTAGGAAAGAACTTTAAATTTAAAACTAACACAGAAGTGAATTTGGAGATAAAGAATTCCAAAATGGGATAATAAGCGGAGTGAAGGAAGCAAAACATTCCCCCTTCTTCATCTATATAATAATCATAAAAATAAAAAATAAAAAAAAAAAAAAAAAAAAAAAAAAAAAAAAAAAAAAAAAAAAAAAGGAAGAAAGAAAGGAAAAGAAAAAAGAAAGAAAAGAAAATCTACCTAGCCAATAATCCCACTAGCTTGAAACTATTTTCCAGTTAGGATCGTACTTCGCTGGGTCCCTCAGCCCACACGAACAGAACAAGGTTTCCCTCCCCCCCACCCGGGAGTTTCCAAATTCCTAGGACCTTTGGCCATGTATGTATGGCCTTTCCTTTAGGGGCACGTCCATGGGGTTAAGTCTGATTCTCTAACAGTTGGTCTCAGACCCAAATCCCCCTGATTCTACCCTGATTTCGACCCCAGTCCCCGGGATGCACGAGGCCCTTTGGAGAAGGCAAGAGCCAGGGAGTGGACCGACGGCTACGGGGTACAGGGCGGACCCAAAGGGCGCTCACCGGTACCAGGCGAGGCCGCGGTCGTAGCACCTGTCGAAGAAGTGGGACTCGGAGCCGAGTGCGCGGACGTCGGGGTGCAGCCGCAGGAACTCTAGCAACGCGCGCGTGCCGCCTTTCTTCACGCCTACGATGAGCGCCTGCGGGAAGCGCCTGCGGCCAGGACTGCTGGCCACCGGCAGGCCGGGCACTCCGGTTCGGAGGACGTCGCGGGTCGGGTCGGCGGGCGCGGGAACCGGCGCAGGGGCGCGGGCGGCTGATGGACAGCGGCCGGGGAGGGCGAAGAGGCAGTAGGCGCTGAGCGCCAGCACCACGAGCGCCAGCAACGCGCGGGGAACCCGCAGGGCCGGCCCCTGCCCTGGCCCCGCGCCCTGGCCATCCCCGGCCCCGCCGCCCAGGCCGCCGCTACCTGCCATGGGGTAGCGCTGCGCCCAGGCCGGGGAGCAGGGGCCGCAGACGGGTGCACATCCCGGCCGTGGCGCGCTCAGCCGGTGGGCACCCGGCTTCTGCTGTGTGAGCCCCGCAGCTGAGCAGCCGGAGAGCCTGCACGGGGCGGGCCCTGGGCGGGGCCGATATGCCCCGCCCCCTCCGGGGTTCAGTCTGGGTCTGGGACGGAAAGACACCCGGCTAACATCAAAAGCCACCCGGAGCCACCCGGGCTATCCCGACACTCCTGGGCTAGTCGCCGGTTTGCACCTGGGGAATGTTGGCAGGGAGGGACACAAAGCGGCGACAGGGCTGCGCGGGCGGAAAACCCTAGCCCGGAGTTTGAAAGTCCATCTTTGCCCCTTCAAGACTTTGGCGGCAGGTGTGCGGCCCCGTCCCTGGTGTGGGAGAGTGGGAACAGAGATCTGCCTGCCTCTGTCTCCTGCAAACGAAGCATGAGACCTTGCCGGCGTCCTAGTGTGCAATCATCTGGAAACTGTGGCGGAGAATAATACTATTTGCACTCCCAGGGAGCCCTGCCTTGTGGGGGGAACTCATCCGTAGAGTCTGGACCGAAGGCGCAGGGAACACACGTGTCCTTCCTAGAGGCCCAGTGACACTCAAAGTTGAGTCTCCTGAACCTCTCCACCTCTTCACTGCGCTGGCCTCCCTAAAATGTCAATGATGCCTTCGGAAATTACAAAGTGGCTCCCCCTGGTGCATTGCAGAGACATGTGCTGGGGGGTTTCGAGGAGAAGAGGCACCCAGGTCCTGTCTTGGGAGCTTCCTTGGAGCATGGAGATACTTCTGGGCTGTCATAGGTGTGGAACCTGCCAAACCCGGACACTACATCCCCATCTCACTCAGGGTTCAACAGGTCCACAACGATAACTGCTAGGAAAAGAGACTCCAAGTGGATGAATTAGCTGACCAATCCCAGGGTAAAACTAAGCCTAGGTCTTCTCTCTGCCCCTGTCCTTCCTAGCAGCTTGGTGCCAATCCCTGACCCTCTCCACAGAGGCTTAGTATCTCTCGCCAGAACCTGTCCTCTGTTCTGGTTAGAAATGAGCTGCCTCTGGGCCTAAAATCATCTGAATGAGTCCTGTCACTGTGTGCTGCTTCTGAAGGAAAGAGAACTTCAGTGACCCACAGATATTTCCGGAGTTCCCACACCAGGCAAGCCAGGGCCAGAGGGTGCCACACGGGACCCAAACCGAGGTTTTCGATGCCAGGGCTGCTCTTGCTTGTCAGGGCAAGCCTCTGCCAGCAGCCCCAAGGATTAGACAGCACTGTCTAGGTGGCATGTTGGTACATGCAAGGTCCCAGGAAGTTCTTCTTCAGGTCTAACTGTAAATGGGATTTGTTACAGATAAACTAGTTCTCAGAGCACTCCTAGGAAGGCACCACCCTGCCCTGCTGTGCCTACTTAGTCTAAGCAGTCACTACTTTAGGCTCAAATCCCTATACTTGTTGCTGAATTTAGTCCCTAGTGAGTATCCATCTACCCCAGCACTAGCTGCCCTGGCTCATTCTCTTCTCTACAGGATACCTTTTCCACTGGGTTGAATGGTTTCTAGGAGACACTGGATAGGAACATCAGGATGAGTTGAGAGTCTAGAAGCTAACTCCCATCCTCTACTTTCCCTTTAGCTCTCTGGGTAGAAATGAGTACAAAAGCACTTGAGAGGCAACAACAGATGAGATGAACCCTAAAGGCAGCAACGAGGAAGAAGAAAGAAAGTAAAGCATCAAAAATCAGGCAGAAATCAATGACAATAGGAAACCAAAGAGAAAACAATACAAACAATCATGAATCCAAAAGTTGGTCCTTGAAAGAAATGAACAAGATAAACACTCTAGCCCAGTTAACCCCAAAAAGATAAGAAGGAATGGCGGCTGAGGGCATGGCCTAGCGTTGTTAAGAGCGACGCACCGCTTCTTGCAGAGGACCGGGTCTGATCCCAGCACCACCATGGCGGCTGAGCACTCGTCTGGTGACTACGGTTCCGGAGAACTCCAGTTCCGGGGAAATCCGGAGACGTCTTCTGGACCTCTCGCGGCATTGCAACGGGACACGGGTGCCGCAGACCTGCATGCAGACAATACATTCAATACACTAAAAAAATAAATAATAAATAAAAATTTAAAAAAAAAAAAAAAAAAACAAGAAAGGAAAAAGAGAACAACTCAAAATATTACAATCCTTGATCAAAAGAGAAAGATTCACAAACAGACAGGAAAGATATCAGAAAATCATGTTGAGGAATATTACAAAAACTATATTCTACCAAGTTTGAAAACCTAGAAGAAATGGAATGAATATCTGAAATCCTCGAATCACCAAAGCTCAACCAAGAAGAGATCGGCTCAGGCTAAAACGACCACCATAATATATGAAGAAATTCCGATGTTATAAGAAACCTCCCACTAAAAACCAGCCCAGGCCCAGAGTATTCATGGCAGAATTTATTAAAACATTTAAAACAGGACTCTGACCAACAGCATTATTACTGAAATTGTTTAACAGGATACAAACAGAGGGAAATTTCTCCCAAATTCCTTATGAAGCCGAGCCATCACTCTTTACCAAAACCAGGCAAGATCCAAACATAAAAAGGAGAAAATATAGACCCATCCCCTAAACGCAACACAGATCGGCCAAAATTCTAAACAGCAGGATACTGGCAAATCGCATACAGACCCACATCAAGAAGCATCTCCATCATGACCAAGTTGGATTCACTAACAGAGATGTGCAGGGATGGATCAATCATACAGAAATCAATAAAACATCAATCAAACACATATAAAATGAAGAATAAAGCAAAAAACCCAACACATCATCTTCAATTGATGTGAAGAAGCCTTTGACAAAATCCAGCATTAATCCGCATCCTCACGTTAAAGTCCTAGAAGTAATTGGATGAGGGATCCATTCTTCACTGTAATCAAGCATATACAGGAAACCAAGCAATATCATCCTAAATGAAAACGACAGAAACAGTCCACTTTAAAGGTAGGAACTCTGCAATGTCTGCCCCCGTCACCATCCCTATCAATATTAGTGCTTGAACCTTGCTAGACATAAGGTAAGAAAAAAGAACAAGGAAATATTAAAGGAGTACTTTTAATTTGAGAAAAGAGGAAGTCGTACGCTATGCCCCTTTTGCTGATGATAGTGATTCGTTTATTTAAGGGAAGTACACGAAAACACTCCACCAGAAAGAAAATCCTTAGATAATGATTAACCAGCTTTTCAGCAAAAGCGCAGGAGCAAGGATACAAAATTAACTCTAAAAACATCAACTGGTCCTTAGTGGTTAAGAATACGCCGCACTCGCTTTGCCATGACTTGGGTTCAGGTCCCAGCCACCCCACATGGCAGCTGAGAGACCATCTTTAACTCCAGTCCGGGGAGATCCAACACGCCCCCATCCTTCGTACCTCTGTGACGCATTTGCGCATGACACGGCGTGCACAGACCTACAATGCAGACAGACATTCATACACCATAAGATAAATCGAATAAAATAAAAAATTTAATAAACACATCAATGGCTTTCTTCACAAGAACAACGCAACTGGAAGACAAGAAAGATTCAAGAGGACCTTCCCACTCACGATAACACTCAAAACAATGTACAAAAACCTAGGACAAAACCTAACCAAAGACACAACAAGATCTCTACAACAAAATTATAACCCTTAAAGAAAGAAATTCTAAGCAGGCCCGCGTTGGTGGGCGAATGCCTTTCGATCCTAGCACTTGGGAGGCAGAGGCAGGCGGATCTTTGTGCAGTTCAAGGCCACCGCCGTGGTCTACCAGAGCGCTTCCAGCCCACCTGGGGCTATAGGGGACTGTGCTCGAAAAGACAAAAAAAAAAGCCAAAAAAAAATAAAAAAAAGAAAGAAATTGAAGAAAGACATTCAGAAGATGGAAAAAACTCCCATTGCTCATGGGATTGGGAAAATTAAACATTGTATAAAAATGTCCATTCTGGGCGGCTGATGGAGAGATAGCCTAGCGGTTGTTAAGAGCACGCCGCTTTGCAGAGACCCGGGGTTTCGATCCCCAGCACCGCACATTGGCGGCTAAGAACCTTCTGTACTCAATCCAGGAGAACTCCCAGTTCCAAGGGGAATCCAAGACCCTCTGTCTGACCTCCGCAGGTGGCGCATTAGCACGACCACCGGGTGCACAGTCCTGAATGAGACAGTATCTTCTCTACACATACAAGAAATAACATTAAAAAGTATATATATTAATAAAAAAGATTTAAAACAAAAAATGTGCCCATCCTCTACTAAAACTCTATTTTTCTTTCTAACAACACTCTTTGTATTATCGAGTCTTAACACAATCCAATCAAAAACTCCCACCTCTGCCAGTTTCTTCACAGGCTCTTGGAAAAAAAAACGGCTTAAATTCATTTGGGAAAAACAACACGACCTTATGCAATGGAGCGCAAAAACCAGCCTGAGGGAAAGAGCCACATAGGGGGGGCTGATCTCGTGATACCCAGATTCAACTTACTCACCTATGGCGGATTATAGTCAATTTAAAAAAAAAAAAACAGCTGGTACACTCGCAAATAAAACAGCCCTGTTAGAGACAACCTGCGACGCAAACCGACAGATTCAAATCTGCAGCAATAAGCAATTTCAGCCCTCCTATATTTGGCATGAGCGGGGCACAAGAAGCACAATGGAAAAAGACAGCATCTTCAGGCAAGTGGTATTGGCAAAACATGATTATCCAGCCCTCTGTAGAGCTGAATCTAAATTAAACCCCTTTACTTTCTCCACCCTGTACAAATGAACTCCAGATGTTTCTAAAACCCGTACATACAGCCGCTGAAACCCTGGACAAACTCTGAAGGTGATAGAATGAAAAAGTTTGGTAGCAACCTACAAGACCATAGGCATAGGAAAAAGACTTCCAAAATCAACACATCTGCACAATGAAATCAGAGTGTGACATTGAACGGAAAGGGTGTGGGCACCTCATAAACAAAAATAAAACAATAGAAAGCGTTCGGTGTACATCAAAAGAGACAATCAAGGAAGTGAAGAGAAATCCCACAGAGTGGGAGGGGAAGCCTTCACAGCAGATATGCTTGACAAACGCATCTTGATTTTCCAGAATATTAAACTTAGCTCAAGAATACAAAGATGCAAGGGAAGGTACAATATGACATTTCGCACTCACAGAATGGAGCAAAGAACAGGACAGAGACTTCACAAGTGGAGGCAATTAGAGATGGCTGACGAACATACTTAAGACAGTGAATTTCAACATCTCACTTAATCGCTTGAAGGAAGAATGCAAAAACAAAACCACTTTAGACGATATCATCCTACCTTTCTCCAAATTCTTTCTCAAGTTAAGAAAAAGCTCTAGAGACACAGGATAACACAGCCATTCTACCACGTAAGATTGGAGAGGTTGTGGGGAAAATAACGGAAACACTAACTGGCGTAAATAATGCTCATAAACGTCATAATGCCATGGAAGCCAGTGATGGAAAGCACCTCTAGGACAACTGTTGGAATAAACTTGCCATCTGACCCAGCCTACCACTCACATTACCCTACAAGACTCACCCACCCAGAAATACATCATGGCCATAGTTTATTGACAGCTCTCTTCACAATAGCGAAGGCTGGACACAACTCCAAAATGCTCCCTAGGGAAGCTTGTACGAGTTCGGATAGAGAAGTTTAAATGTTGGTACATCTTACGGAGATGGGAGTTCTATGCTCGGTGTTAAGAGGAATAAGACAACATCATGAGCTTTGCCAGGAAAATGGCTGGAGCTAGAGGACGCATGCATTGGGCTTGAGTGAAGTGTAAACCCGTCCCAGAAAAAAGACGAACCACAATGGTATCCCTCAATCTGTGGATGCTAGTGCCAATTACCCAGTTGTAAGTATTTCTTGTGTGGGCCCCCTGAGCTTTTCTATTCAAAGCATTTGGGCATTAATGCATTTGGCACAACAACAACAACAACAGAAAATACTGCATCAAAAGACACTGACTGAAACAGTGGAACTTCTGCTCAAAAACAGTCAACGTCCCATGGAAAATATTGAGAAGACTAAGAGATGGAATAGCTGTTTGGCAGAATGCACGAGCTCTGACGGGTGGGGGAAATGAGCGGGGCGGGAACACGGGTCTTAGATTTGGTTAAAAAGATAATAAATAAATACAATGTAAAAAAAAAAAAAAGAAAAAGAAACCAATCAAGGGAAGTGAAGAGAAAACCCACAGAGTGGGAGCGGAAGCTTGACAGCGAAACATCTGGACAAAGCCTTGATTGCCTAGAATATATATAACTATCTGCAAAAAACACGAAGAAAGAAACAAATGACCCACCTCAACAGATGGAGCAAAGCAGCTGAACAGAGACTTCACAAGTGAGGAATTAGAGATGCGAGAAACATCTTAAGAAGTGTTCACATCACTAATTCCATTAAGGGAAATGCAATCAAAACCACTTTAGATATCATCTTACTCCAATAAGCTGGCTAGGATCAAGAAAACAAATGCTACAAACTGCTGGAATGTGTTGTGGGGGAAAGGGATACACTCATCCACTGCTGGTGGGAATGTAAACGTACAGCCACTATGGAAGCCAGTGTGGAGAACCCTTGGAAAGACTTGGAATGAACTTGCCACCCGACCCAGCCATACCACTTCTAGGCTGTACCCTCAACCGATCACCCCACCGAAGGTACATGTCATGACCCATGTTTATTGCAGCTTTCTTCACAATAGCAGGAGTGGAAACCACACCCAAATGCCCCTCAACTGATGAGTGTAGAGAAAATGTGTGGACATATCTACACAATGGAGTTCTATGCACAAGTAAAGAAGACAATCAGAGCTTTGCAGGAAAAGGCTGGAAGCTGAGACATCTGCTGAGTAAAGTAACACAGTCCCAGCAAAAAGAAACGATGAATGTGTATCCCTCATCTGTGGATTGCTAGTGAGCCGAAATTTACCTAGTTTTTTTTTTAACATAATATTTTATTAATTCTTTGAGAATTTCACACATGCATAAAATATAGTTTGATTATATTCACCACCCACTTCCTCCCACAACTCCTTCCTTATTCACTTCCTATCTGCCTAATCCCCCTTCCCATTCCAAATCCTTATAAAAAGAAACCAGTGAGACCAGTGTTACTGTGCATGCTCTGGAGCCATTCCCTCAATAAAGAAAACGGACCCTCCCAGCACTAGCAGGCATCAAGCGTCAGGAGGTCCTCACCTAGCCATGGGAACTCATGAGGCCTTCCCTGATCCATGCTGGAGTAATGAGTGACTTCACAGTTTACGCAGTACTCATGAGGGCATCAGTCCTGCCACATTGAGAAAAAATGATTCAACCATGGTGCTGCTCCAAGTCTCATACTCTTTCTGCCCCCCCCTCTTTTTCATGATATTCCTAAGGCTTGGGGGAAGAGTGTGTGATGTGGATGTTCCATTTTACGGTGGAGCATCCCATTGACATGTGTTCTCTGCACTTTGACCAGTTGTGAATTTCTGGTGTGACCATTATCCAGTTTGGGCTGTTGTTTTCGTTTTTTTTCACATAAATTATTTTTATCTTTTGAAACAGTGACTTCTGCCAAAACATCAACTTCCTCCAGTGGAAATATGTGAGAACGACTAAGAGCGCTAGAAAGCTGTTTTGGCAGAATGCACTAGCTCTGACGGGTGGGGCTGGGAATGGGCGGGAACACAGGGTCGAGGATTATGTTAAAAA
>VZQC01014968.1:6789-21698 GCA_009823505.1 Rhizomys pruinosus
GCGCACGCCTTTAATCCTAGCACTTGGGAGGCAGAGGCAGGCGGATCTTTGTGAGTTAAAGGCCAGCCTGGTCTACAGAATGAGTTCCAGGACAGCTGAGACTACAGGGAGACCCCGACTAGAAAAGACCAAAAAAAAAAAAAAAAATGTTCAATGTCACTAATAATGAAGGAAATGCAAACGAAAACCACTTTAAGATATCTCATTCCAATAAGACTGGCTAGGATCAAGAAAACAAATGATACCAAGTGCTGGAGAGGTTGTGGGGAAAGGGGAACACTCATCCACTGCTGGTGGGAATGTAAACTTGCACAGCCGCTATGGAAAGCAGGGTGGAGAACCCATGGAAGACTCAAAATGAGCTTACCACCTGACCTGTTCATACCATTCCTGGGTATATACCCACAAGACTCATCTTACCACAGAGATACATGCACAGCCATGTTTATTGCAGCTCTCTTCACAATAGGAAAAAGCTGGAACCAACCCAAGTGCCCGTCAACTAACAAGTGGATAGAGAAAATGTGGTACATCTACACAATGGAGTTCTATGCAGTGGTAAAGAAAGATGACATCATGAGCTTTGCAAGTAAATGGATGGAACTAGAAGATAATATGGTAAGTGAAGAAACACAGTCCCAGAAAAATAAATGACAAATAGTATCCCTCATCTGTGGATGCTAGCACCAATTACCTAGTGGTAAGAACTTCTGCACGGCCCCTTGAGCTTTTGTCCAAGTAGTTGGGAGTGATGCATATTGGAAAGAAGAAGAACAACAACAGAAAAGACTGCATCAAAGAACTGACTGATTCCGCTCAAAACAGTCAAATTCCACATAGAGAATTTTGAGAAAGACTGAGAAAAAGATGAAAAACATGTTTGGCAGAATGCATGAGCTCTGGTGGGGTGGGAGGGCATGGTGGGGGACATGGGTCTGGATTTGAATAGTCACATAATCTTGTACAAAAATACATATACAGTAATAAAAAGAAATTTAAAAACCCCATGTGTGTATATATATGTGTATGTATGCGGTGTCACTCTGACACACGTGGAGGTGGATGCACAAACCTAATCCACTGGATTACAAGGAAAATGGAAAACACAAGACAGCTGTCCTAAACCTTGGAGGCAAAGTCTGACAGCCTTTCCACTGCCCACCTGTCTTGTCTAACATCTACACCAGGCAATGCCTTGTCGGCACTCCCAGATCCTCCAGGCTGCTGCCTGCTAGGCACTCTACAGCCTAATGCCAGACTGTTGCCTGATAGGCACTCTACAGTGTAATTCCCACTCAGGCACTCACTCACCACACATCACAGCTGGTAATCTGATAGGTCTCCATCCAGCCCCACACCAGATTTTCAGGTTGGTGGTCTGATGGACCACCATCCAACCCACTGGAAGATTACACAAGCCTGGTGGGATAAAATTACTCATGCAAAATAACAGCTCAGAGTCCCTGTCTGATGGTAAGAAGGACTTGTCTTTTTATTCACAGCATTCTGTTTTTATACCTAGAGGGACATCATATATCAGGGCCTGGTTTCAGACCCCATGCATTCCTCATTCCTGTTCCATACCATCAGGAGTTACTAACATCAGGAGAACTTGTGAGTGCCTTTGATCTCAAGGCAGGCAAATCCTGCCTGGGGCCAGGTTTCAGTGTAAACAGTCAAGCAGGTAATTTAGCACAAAAAAAAGCCCTAAGTGGCTTCCTTTTTACCTATATATGTGTGTGCATGAAGTACTGTTGACTTTTAAGAATTCTATAATGTACTTATAAAATATTAGGGACCTATGAGACAATTGATATAACAATACAACCTTTATAAAGTGTCAGAACTATAAGAAAATGTTATTATTTTAGCTATCATAAATTTAGAATCATTTTACTCTGATTGGAATTTTATCATGGTGTTAAAGTTTTTGGTTTTGAAACTAATTTGTCGTGAAATTGTGTCTAACCACAGTATTTATTTTATTTGACTGTTTAAGTGTATAGACTTATACTTAATGCCAAGGGAATAATTATAAAAATGAATACAGATTTACTTGATACTAAATTGACTCATAAGTAAGTTTTCATGTAAGCTAAGATTGTGAAATTCCAGGGTGTAATTGATTTCTGTGTTTGGATATGTGAGGACATTTGTCAAGCCTACATAAAACATCTCTAAGCTTTCAAAGATAATTGGTCATTCAAAATCTGCTCCCAGGCTTGCAAGGACATCTCACAGTTTATACTTTACAATTTAAGATAACTGTTCCATCTCATTAACAGAAATCAATATTAACTATTAGTAAATCTTCACAACTAAGGGTCAATCTGTTTATGAGTGTTATCATGTCTCATGGTATTAAGAAAGGAAATGATAAGGTGAGAAAAATGTTAAGAGGGTGTGGTGATTTGCATGAGTGTCCCCCATAGGCTGTAAGTATTCAGACATTTGTCTCCAGTTGGTGGTGCTGTTTTTGGAGGTCTTAGAAGGTGTGGCCATGCTGGGGGAAGTGTGTCACTGGGGGCAGGCTTGGTGAGTTTTAACAAGCCTCGTGGTCTACAGTTGCATCCTCTCTGTTTCCTGTGCTCTTTGCAAGATGTGACCCTCGGTTTGCTGCTCTAGATCCAGCTGCCACGCCTCCCACCACAATGGACTCTAATTCCCTGGAACTGCCAATTGTAAGCTCAAATAAACTCTTCCTTTTATAAGTTCCTTGGTCATGGTGCTTTATCACAGCAACAGAAAACTGACTAATACAGAGGGATATACAAATGGAGACATTTTAGTAAGGATTTATATAAAGATGATGAGAAAGTCTATGCAAGTGAGAAAGGACTAAGGAGGTTTGTTATGATAGGTAAATGATGAGATTATAGATAAAATAGGCCTGAAATTGTTCAAATCTCTTTCATGGCCTATGCCTGCTTAACCTATGGTGTTAAATCTCTCTTCCAGTCAATGTTATACAAGGCTGCTTGGGCTTTTGTTTAAGCCTTATATAAAATATTATACAATAATTAGAAGTATCAGGCTGGTGTAACTTAGCCTTTCTGGATGGTTAATGACCATATTTAATGTCCTACCAATTCAGCTGAGGGACTTAAGTGACAAATTTGTTCCTTGCCCTCTGAGGTCAACTAAGTCCCAGGGGACTTGTGAGTCACTAGTCTTCCTGTGCATGGAGGTCTTGGACTCCATAATAGGACTCCAGACAGTGTTCAGTCTATAAAGAGGAAGGTCAACACAGAGGAAAGCCCCCTGATGCTTCAAAAAGGGAAGCCTGGTCCATCAAGACCTGACTTTGTCCTCACATGGATGGAACTGGTAAATGAAAAGCCAAAAGGAGCCCAAGGCTCCTACCCCCACAAAAAAAAAAGCCCAAGTGACCCCCAAGGACCAGATCCTCAACAGACCTTGAGAAAACAAAAACTTGGTTAATCTTGGCTAACTCTGTGGCCTTAAACAACCAAAAGGAAAGTATAACCAAAGATAAATTATCAATATATTTCTTTTCTTTTTGTTATGTGTATGAATGTACTGTCTGCAGTACATTCATTGAACAATTTCATAGGGTTATGCACCCATGTTGTGCAATGCCTTGGAGGTCAGAAGAGGGTGTCAGATTCCCCTGGAAGTGGAGTTAAATACAGTTCTCAGCTGTCATGTGGGGGCTGGGGATTGAACCGGGGTCCTCTGCAAGAGCAGACAGTGCTCTTAACTGCTAGGCCATCTCTCCAGCCCATCAATATATTTCTTTTAAAGCCCAAGAAATTATAATTAAATTAAAACTTAAGATCTTAGTAAAAGGCAAAAACAGTCAGTTTCTTGGCTAAAAGCCAAAACATTCTTGAGTTTCTTAGCAGCCTGGTCTGTGTCAAAAGCCAGGAATGCCAAAAGCTGTGTCTTCTCCCTGGCCTCACGGTGGGGAATCCTGGACAGCATAATCCATGGCTGTATCCCCTAACTGAACCTCTAAATAACCTTGGGCCTGATCCTGGTAATAGCTCACTGCCTTATTTAGTGCTTGCAAGACCCTCTCCAACAGCTCACCCATACCAGCTTTAATCAGTTTTTGCTTGTTCTCCCTTCAGACAAATACGAATGCATCCCTGCTGACAACCATGACACGCAGGTGTAGAGCATCTCACCCTCTTGTGTCATGAGCCCCCTCTTCATTGTCCCCCATCAACACGAAGCAGCTAGAACCAAAAATGTCACCCCTATCCCTATGACACAAAAGAAAAGAATGTAAGGTCTTAGCCCACCTAAGTCAGATATTCCAGAAGGCCAGCTGAGGCATAAGTTCCAAAAAATAATTACCCTGGACTGTGCTCCTGGAATCCAAGAAAAGTTGCTGCAACATCCTGCAATCATACATTGCCAGAGATCAGGCCACAGCCTCTTTCAAGACGCTCCTACTGATACCAATCGCAGGTTCTAGTTTCTCTCGAGATGTCCCTTCTGATAACAGCCACAGACCCACCTACACCCTATCCCTCATCCCCCATCTCTTTGCCCCCACTTCCTTATAAACTCACCTCCTTGTGTGCTTGGGTTTAAAAATGCCACTTTGGGGACCTTCTAGCACTGGTCATCCTAACCCTGACACAGGCAGGCCAGCCACCATGCCTAAAATAAACCTGACTTCCTTTTCATCAGAGACCTGACATTTTCTCCTTTTGGGCACCCTCAACACGTACCTAACAGTAGCTATCAGACATATAAAAGAAAGAATAGTGATTACCTGTGTGTTAGTTACTTTTCTTGTTGCTGTGACAGAACATCTGACAAATGCAACTTACAGAAGGGTTTACCCTGGCTCGGTTTCAGGGTTCAGTCCATCATGACAGGAAGGCATGACTTCAGAAGCCTGAGGCTACTGGTCACATGGCATCTGCAGTCAGGAAGCAGAGTGGTGAATTCTGGTGCTCAGCTCATTTTCCCCATGTTATTCAGCCCAGAACCTCAACGTATGGAATGGTCCCTCTCACATTTGAGCGAGTCTTCCCACCTCATGCAACACAACCTAGAAACTCTCTCACAGACAGACCCAGAGGTTTGTTTCCTAGGCAATTGTAGACTCTGTTGACAACCAGTAGTAACTATCCAAAAGTCCAGTTAGTAAAATGTATAAAGATGTGTAGAAAAAGGACAGGAAGGATATTAAATCTTAAAGACTCAGAAAAAAAAAAGAAAAAAAAATAAGAAAAAAAAAGACTCAGAGTGTCTATTTGGTGAGTGTGGAGATTAATGTTTAATTTCAGTTACACTTGTTTGTTTGGGGGTTTTTTTTGTTTTTTTTTGTTTGTTTGTTTGTTTGTTTTTTTTGGTCTTTTCGAGACAGGGTCTCCCTGTAGCCCCAGCTGTCCTGGAACTCACTCTGTAGACCAGGCTGGCCTTGAACTCACAAAGATCCGCTTGCCTCTGCCTCCCAAGTGCTAGGATTAAGTGTTCACCACCCGCCCTGGCTTTTCAGTTAACACTTGTAACCATAAAATAAGATATTATATTAGTGAAGTACCCAGTCCAGAAAAACAAACAATGAATGGTACCCCTCACCTGTGGATGCTAGGCACCAGTTACCTAGTTTTAAGTATTTTTTGTGCACGGCTCCTTGAGCTTTTGTCCAAGTAGTTGGGAGTGATTGCATATTGGAAACAACAACATCAACCAAAAGAAAAACTGCATCAAAGAACTGACTAAAGCAGTGAACTTCTGCTCAAACAGTCTACTTCCTCATGGAGAATACTGAGAAAGGCTGAGAAAGGAGATGAAAACCTGTTTGGGGCAGAATGTAGAACTCTGGTGGGGTCGGGTGGGGGTAGGGGAAGGAACAACGGGTTCCGCTAGATTTGATTAGTAACATAAATCTTGGTATATATATATATATATAATTTTAAAAATTTTAAAGAAAGTAAAAATCAAATACTTTGAATGGAAATAAATTCATGACTAAAGATTTACAAATTAGGCGTTTCTCGAAGACAAAGTTCCTTCTTCTGGACTCAGTTCACTATCATTGTGCTTCTTTAATGACATCAGCCTTGGCTATTCTTATCTGAATCATTTTTTATTTATTTATTTTCTATGTATATGAATATACTGTCTACATGTAAGTCTGTGCACCTGTGTCGTACAATGCTACAGAGGTCAGAAGAGGGTGTCGGATTCCCCCAGAACTGGAGTTCTCCTGGAATTGGAGTCACAGACTGTTCTCAGCCACCATGTGGGTCCTGGGAATTGAACCCGGGTCCTCTGCAAGAGCAGTCGGCGCTCCCAACTGCTAGGCCATCTCTCCAGCTCCTGAATCATTTTTTTAAATGTATATGGGTGTTTTGCCTGAATGTAAGTACACCAATGTGTGCAATGCCCACAGAGGCCAGAAGAGGGCATCAGATTCCCTGGAACTAGAGTTAAGGATGGTTGTTAGTGGCAATGTGGGTGTTGGGCACTGAATCCAGGTTCTCTGTAAAAGCATCAGTGCTCTTATGCTGAACTATCTCTCCAGCCCTCTGTCTGAATCATTTTGCAGTATATGCTCACAACAAGAAACCAGTAAATTAGTAGGCATTCCAAAAAAATTATGGACAAGACCAAATTAGAGATGGTTAATATTATGATTTTAATTAGAACTTCTTGTTCTGGTTGTTAATATTTGGCCAGAAGATGGGAGGTGAGGATCAATAATCCCAAAATTGGATCTGGCAATCCATTGTCCTCAGGGTGTCACTGGGGAGATTCTAGTATGGCTCTGGGGATTTTATAGTTGTTTCACAGTCAAGGAGGCTGAGGTACTACAGTTATAAATGCCACAAAAGATCCCTTTGTTTCTAATATTCTAAATACAAAAATCAAATGCTTCTAAGTTTCATCTGACAGAAATATTAGGCCTACATAAACTGTAGCCCAAAACAAAACAGACCTCAATGAAGACTGCCACAAAATTTAACATCACCAGAAGTCCACATCCCACAGAAGTCCACATGCCACAGAAGACCACATATCCCACAAAAGGCCACATTCCACAGAAGACCACATCCCACAGAAGGTCACATCCCACAAAAAGGCCACATTCCACAGAAGACCACATCCCACAGAAGGCCACATCCCACAGAAGGCCACATCCCACAGAAGGTCACATCCCACAGAAGGCCAAATCCCACAGAAGACCACATCTCACAGAAGAGGCAATCAGCACATGTCAGATACCAGTTTTGACTAGAAATCTGAGGGTCTGATAATGGCACAGCTTGCTATGAAATTAATTACTCATGGAGCAAGTGGGAAAGTGAGAAAATATACCATGAGCATCTGTTGTTTGTGCTGCTGAGGGCTGGCCACAGGAGATGGGCTGTGGACACTTCCAGCTGCCACAAACCATCCCAACGGTGGGCTCACTCAATCTGCGGGATCCAGAGTCTTGGAAGGAGGGCACGGATTAGGCAAATGACAGTCAGAAACTACACCAGAGACGGCTTTTGAATCTGCTGCACTTTTACTAAGATCAAGTCAAGTTTTTATATCACAAAGCTGGGAAAGCAGGCTGGGGATTTGCACTTCCCCGAGAACAAAAGGCTCATTACTAAAGGAACTCACATCTGGGTTTACAAGGACAGCAAGTCAGATAAAGTTTACACATCAATGGAAGTTTACATATAGTATACTGCTCACACTGTCTTGGCAGGGGAAATAAGCAACAAAACAGCAGTCCTAAAATCACAAGCCATAAACAGTTTTTCTTTGTTTCTTTGAAGTTCCAATTCGATGTTTCTCATCCTTCCTGGGGATAATTCAAGCCAAAAGCCTGGGAAAAGCCTCTTAATTAATTCTGTTCGTAAGTTCTTTAAAGGAGAAGCGGAAGCCCAGCGCGTGGTGTTCCTGCATAAACTAAGTTATTACAGCTTGTTAACTGCCATAACGGTAACTAAAGACTTTTATCTACTATGCTTTATCAGATTGTAGCTTCCTGCCATAAAGGACGAGTCGTTATTTTTATTAATCGCGAAAAGCACACTTTTATGTATTTGTGAACTGACCTAGTGATTATTATCAAGTGTAATGTTATTCATTCATAATATCTTTGTGTAGGGACTTTTAGGGACAGAAAAGCTGATTTCAACTGGGTTTGGGTCATACTCTGCTTATGATGTTATACTTCGTGACGCGTTCGTTATAGCGAGGTTTTCTGTTATGCCATGACAGTTATTTAGATGTTAACTGTTCCATTGTCTGGGACTGAAGGTTGTGCTCAAGCTCAGGAAAAGGAGCAAAAGATTCAGTCGCCACAAACGCAACATTACAGAAGCATAACATCTTTGTATGCATCATGTACTTGGAAAGAGGTGAGGGCCGAGTACGTCGTAG
The DNA here is from genome assembly GCA_009823505.1 of Rhizomys pruinosus. Taxonomy (NCBI): domain Eukaryota; kingdom Metazoa; phylum Chordata; class Mammalia; order Rodentia; family Spalacidae; genus Rhizomys; species Rhizomys pruinosus. Next base: position 15,157 of record VZQC01014968.1, read on the forward strand.
CCAGACGGGAACACCAAAAGGAGAGACCTAGCTCGCCTCAGAAGTCCCGTCAGAATCTCCCGTCTGTTCTAGATCTGCTTCATAATTAGCAGGCCTATATCAAAATATTCTTACTTCTATCACTGCTCCACACAGACGACTGAAGTTGAGTGTCCAATCCAGCCTTTGCATTTTCCAGGAAAGTACCTCACACACTTTGAAGTTCAAGAACAGAACTCTAGTGTGCTTACATCAAAAATGAATACCAGCATTGCCCCTTTTCTGCTTTCTGATTAGCCAAGATGCCAGCAAGCAGCCTTCCTTCTACCACGGATGCGAGCACGCAGCCTTCCTTCTACCACAGATGCGAGCACACAGCCTTCCTTCTACCACGGTTGCGAGCATGCAGCCTTCCTTCTACCATGCCATGATAAACGGTATCCCTGGAGCTATGAGCTTAAAAGCAAACAAACAATACAGCAGCAACAAAATATGAAAATCGTTTTATTACTAATTTAAAAAAATATTTTATTTATTTTTATGTTTATAAGTGTTTTGCCTGCATGTATATGTGTACCATATGTATGCAATACCAGTGGAAGCCAGAGAGAGGCAGTGTATCTCCCAAAACTGGAGTTCCTGACATGGTTGTTAGCCCCAGTGTGGGTGCTGAGAACCAAACCTGGCTCCTCTGCAAGAGCAACCAGTGCTCTTAACCACTGAGTCATCTCTCTAGACCCCTCATTTTTTTAAGATTTTTTTTTATTTAGGGCTATAAGGCATACCCACCGAAGTCGACGGATCCAGGAAGCCAATTGAACAGAAGTCCCAAGAGTAATTACCCTGGACTGTCTCCTGTCAATCTGAGAAAGTTGCTGCAACATCCTGCAATCACGCCTCCCAGAGACCAGAACAGGCCTTGGTTTCTCTCAAGATGCTCTTTTTTTTTTGTTTTTTTTTTTTTTTTTTTTGTCCTTTTTGAGAAGCATCTCCCTGTAGCTACCAACTGTCCTGGAACTCAACTCTGTAGACCAGGCGTGCCGTGGACACTACACAAAGATTGCCTGGCTTGACCTCCAAGTGTGCTAGGATTAAAGGCGTCANAGGCTTGATTTTCCCAAGCCGCTTGTTATTTCTAGGCTGTTATTCAAGCCAAAAGCCTGGAAAGTCCTCTTAATTATTCTGTTTATTCTAATCTTAAAGGAGAAGCCGGAAGCCCAAGCGTAGGTGTTGCGTGAAACTATTTTAACATGCTGTAACTGGCCTAACGGTAACTAAAACTTTTATCTTACTGATATTATCAGATGTAGCTTCCTGCTCAAAGGACTGAGTCGTTATTTTTAATTAAATCTGCGAAAAGAAGCACTTTTATTATTTTGTACTGACATGATAATTATCATCAAGTGTAATGTTTTTCATTCATAATATCTTGTGGGACTTTTAGGACAGAAAGCTTATTAATGGGTTTGGTGCATATCTCTGTTATGATGTTTACTAGCGTTGCAATTGCAGCTTTGTTTGTGTGTTCTATTATTCCAGACCACGGTATAACTGTTCCCATTGTCTGGGACTAGAGAGTTGTGCTGAACTCAGAAAAGGAGTACAAAAGCCGTCTTACAAAGCCAAACAACTTACAGAAGCATAAACATCTTTAGTGCTGCATCATGATCTGGAAATCGGCTGAGGGCCGAGTACAGTCTTGCCAAGACGGGCAGACACCGAAACGAAGAGAGACGCTAGCTCTCAGAAGACATCCGTAATCTCCCGTCTGGTTACTATATGCCTAACTAATTGGCATGGCACTAATACAAATTTTACTTCAATCATTCACGGCTACACTGAGTGAAGTGGTAGTGCAATCCAGCCATCTTGCATTGTCCCCAGGAAAGTACCTCACAAATCACTTTGAAAGTTCAAGAACAGAACTCTAGTGTGCTTACATCAAAAATGAATACCAGCATTGCCCCTTTTCTGCTTTCTGATTAGCCAAGATGCCAGCAAGCAGCCTTCCTTCACCACGGATGCGAGCAGCAGCCTTCCTTCTACAGCAGATGCGCAGCAAGCAGCCTTCCTTCTACCACGGTTGCGAGCATGCAGCCTTCCTTCTACCATGCCATGATAAACGGTATCCCTGGAGCTATGAGCTTAAAAGCAAACAAACAATACAGCAGCAACAAAATATGAAAACTCGTTTTTAATTACTAATGTAAAAAATATTCATTATGTTATTTTTATGTTTATAAGTGTTTTGCCTGCATGTATATTGTGTAGCGCACATAGTATGCAATACCAGTGGAAGCCAGGAGAGGGCAGTGTATCCCCAAAACTGGAGTTACTGATGGTTGTTAGCCACAGTGTGGGTGCTGAGAACCAAACCTGGCTCCTCTGCAAGAGCAACCAGTGCTCTTAACCACTGAGTCATCTCTCTAGACCCCTGCATTTTTTTATAGATTTTTTTTTTATTTATGGGCTATAAGGCGATAGCCCACCAAGTGCAGGGAGTCCAGGAAGCCAATTGAATCAGAAGTCCCAAGAGTAATTTACCCTGGACTGTGCTCCTGTCAATCTTGAGAAAAGTTCTGCAACATCCTGCAATCACGCCTCGCCAGAGACCAGAACTCAGGCCTTGGGTTTCTCTCAGATGCTTCTTTTTTTTTTTTTTTTTTTTTTTTTTTTGTCCTTTTTTGAGAAGCATCTCCCTGTAGCTCCAACTGTCCCTGGAACTCACTCTGTAGACCCAGGCTGCCTTGAGACACACAAAGATTGCCTGGCTTGACTCCCAAGTTGCTAGGATAAAGGCGTCCACCACCATGCCCAGAAGATTCTCTTCTGATACCAGCCACAGACCCACACCTACACCCTATCCCCATATTTCTGCCCCCCCTTTCCTTGTAAACTCCACTTCCTTGTGTGCTTGGTTTAAAACTGGGCCTGCTTGCCGGGCGTGGTGGCGAATGCCTTTAACCCTACGACTTTGGGAGGCAAAAAAAGACAAAAATAAAATTAAATAAATAATAAAATAAAAACTGCTGCTTTGGGGCCATTCTAATGCTGGTCATCCTAATCCCAACACAGCAGGCCAGTCCACCCATGCCTAATAACCCACTCTTTTCATCAGAGTCCTCAAATATTTCTTCTCTTTCTGTGCACCAGGTCTCCCCTCTACCTGACCCTAATAATGAATGTGTCGTCTGTCTGTCTTCTGGTGTTTCTCGTGTGTGTGCATGTATTTAATATGCACTGAGTGCTATAAGCTAAAAGAAAGGAATCCGATCCCCTAGAACTAGTAGACTGCAGCATTGTGAACTGTCTAATGTGAATGTTGAGAACCATGGAACCAGTCATCTGGTTAAAGCAGTATGTGCCCTTAACTGCTGAGCCACTATCCATGCCCTGATTACTGATTTCAAAAATATTTACAAGTGTGAAAGGACCACAGTATTAATAGACACCATTAGTTCACACTAAGCATAATCAAAGGCTTATTTAGTGAAAACAGAATTCAAAAGCCGTTCTTTTATGTAAGCTTTCAGTTGAATCATGAATACAGACCATTCTCAGGATGTATAAATGTGAGGCAGAGGTTTTCTGGACATTCTACCCACTTGAAAAGTTGACACATGTATGTGTGAAGGTGACTCTGAATTTATGTACTGAAATTGCTTTATTAAGGAATCTGGGGGATGAATGCTCATTTCTTCAGGCTGTGTGCAACACCCACGGCACCATTTTCATTGCTGATGATTCACTGGCTCAGCACAGCAAGCATACCGTCGGGGCCTCTCTCAGGATAACCCTCCCGTGAGCCCACCATGCCCAGCAAGATGCTCCTTCTGATACCAGCCACAGACCCACCTACACCCTATCCCCCATTTCCTCACCCCCCATTTCCTTGTAAACTCACTTCCTTGTGTGCTTGGGTTTAAAACTGCTGCTTTGCCGGGCGTGGTGGCGCATGCCTTTAACCCTAGCACTTGGGAGGCAAAAAAAGACAAAAATAAATAAATAAATAAATAAAATAAAACTGCTGCTTTGGGGCCATTCTAATGCTGGTCATCCTAATCCCCAACACAGGCAGGCCAGTCTCCACCCAATAAACCCAACTTCCTTTTCATCAGAGTCCTAAATATTTCTCCTTTCTGTGCACCAGGTCTCCCCTCTACCTGAACCTAATAATGACATGTGTCTGTCTGTCTGTCTGTCTGTGTGTTTCTGTGTGTGTGCATGTATGTACCTATGCACATGAGTGCCTATGAAGCTAAAAGAAGGAATCCGATCCCCTAGAACTAGACTTGCAAGCAGTTGTGAACTGTCTAATGTGGATGTTGGAAACTGAACCCAGGTCATCTGTAAAAAGCAGTATGTGCCCTTAACTGCTGAGCCATCTATCCATGCCCTGATTACTGATTTCAATAATATTTACAAGTGTGAAAGGACCACAGTATTAATAGACACCATTAGTTCACACTAAGCATAATCAAAGGCTTATTTAGTGAAAACAGAATTCAAAAGCCGTTCTTTTATGTAAGCTTTCAGTTGAATCATGAATACAGACCATTCTCAGGATGTATAAATGTGAGGCAGAGGTTTTCTGGACATTCTACCCACTTGAAAAGTTGACACATGTATGTGTGAAGGTGACTCTGAAGTTTATTGTATGAAGATTGCTTTTAAGGAATCTGGGGGATGAATGCTCATTTCTTCAGGCTGTGTGCAACACCCACGGCACCATTTTCATTGCTGATGATTCACTGGCTCAGCACAGCAAGCATACCGTCGGGGCCTCTCTCAGGATAACCCTCCCGTGAGCTGCCAGGACTACATAGGCAGCGTTTCCCAGATAGAGGACCACAGGCCATACCCCTTAACAGTTCAAGTCCCAAGGTACGCGCTGAAGGCAGGATTCTTGAAGTCCGCGTTTCAGCAACCATGGTGGGATGAAATAACACTTTGGAGCACAGCCTCATCCTGCTTCTCAACAAGGCTGATTTCCAGCCAGTGGTTCCCAGAATCCACAAGCAGCCACTGCTGTGGCCTCTGCAGGGACATCTTGGATTTGTGATCATGTCCCCTGGTTCTGGAAAAGGGTCTTCTTGCTCGTGCATCATATAACCTGGCAGCACTCGATTTCTTTGCAACACAGAATGAAGTGGAGACTAACCTCATGTAATGAGATGGAAAAAAAGAACAACCAGATTGAGAGGCTCCGTGCTGTGCTGGAAAGAGGCCTGGAATTGGAGAAATCGGCACAAAGCCCCAACGTTAGCTGATGAACTATTGGCAGCTGATCACTGCTGGGTGAGGGAGAGTTGGTTTTCTTTAAGGGAGTGACTATATAGGATGACCAGGCTCCAGTAGGTGGGTTCATACTGAGGGACATCTCGGAACACAAACTTGACTCAGTGACAGGCCTTAACATATGACAGAATGCATGAAATACTGTTGGAAGGCGGGATATGGGGAGGTTGCAGATGGGGGCGGGGTCTAAATACGATTAAGATGAATTGTATGAAATATACAAAAATTCAAAGAGGACTGGGATGGGGGGCATACTGGAGAGATGGCTCAGTGGTTAAAAGCACTGATTGCCTTTGCAGATGACCTGGGTTCAGTTCCCAGCACCCACATGGTGGCTAAAAATCCTTCAGTAACTCCAGTTCCAGGGGATCTGACACCCTCTTCTAGGCTGCATGTGCATTGCACACATGTAGGTGAAACACTCATACACATAAAATTAAAACAAATAATTTTAAAAAAGACTTGGCCAGGCATGGTGGTGCACGCCTTTAATCCCAGCACTTGAGAGGCAGAGGCAGGAGTATCTCTGTGAGTTAGGGTTAGGCCTTCAGGCAAACCTGGGCTCCAAAGATAGGCTGATGAGATAATGTACCAGCAAAACAGTCAAGCTGCCAGATGAGCTGTCAGGTGTGGTGACACATGCTTAGAATGCCAGTCCTCAGAAGGCTGAGGCAGGAGGACTGCTGTGAGTTTGAGAGCAACCTGTGTGATGTAGTGAATACTAGGCCAGCCAGGGCTACATAGGAAGCCAAAAAGAAAAAGACTGTAAATATACTGTAAGATGTGTTATACTCTAAAGATTGTTTTTAATTTTTGTGTATATCTGAGTGTCTGGATATATGTGTATGCAGTACCCTCAGAGGCCAGAAGAGGGCATCAGATCCCTGTAACTAGAGTTACAGATGGTTGTGAGCTGCCTTATATGGATGTTGGGACCAGAACTCTGGTTCTCTGCAAGAGCAGTACACACTCTTAACCACTTAGCCCTCTCTCCAGCACTGCCCCCTATGTCATTATATTTAATGTACCTCTGAGAAGATAATCAATTTGGTCCATTTGAGCTGTTATAACAAAATACTTGAGACCGGGTAGTATATAAACAAAGAAAACTTACCCAGGCATGGTGACACACACCTTCCTTTAATCCTAGTACTCAGGAGGCAGAGGCAGGCAGATCGCTGTGAGTTCAAGGCCAGCCTGGTCTTCATAGTGAGTTCCAGGCCAACTGGGGCTACAGAGAAACCCTGTCTCAAAAAAAAAAAAAA
>VZQC01014968.1:29464-86851 GCA_009823505.1 Rhizomys pruinosus
TCTTGCAGAGGAACCGGGTTCGATCCCCAGCACCCACATGGCGGCCGAGAACCGTCTGAAACTCCAATTCCAGGAGAACTCCAGTTCCAGGGGAGTCCGAGACCCTCTTCTGACCTCCGCGGTATTGCACGACCCGGGTGCACAGACTTGCATGCAGACAGTACATTCATACACATATAGAAATAAATAAAATTAAAAAAAAAAAAAAAGAAAAGAAAAATAAGGTGGAAAGCAGTCAAGGAAGACACCCAGTGTCAATCTGTGGCCTCGCTCAGACACACACGCGCCACCCCCAACACAGTTAAAAATAATAATTTTAGAGACTGGGGAAATGGCTCATTGGTTAAGAGCACTGGCTGCCCTTGCAGAGGATCCTGGTTCGGTTCCCAGCACCGACATGTCAGCTAATTCACAACTCCTGTTCCAGGGGATCTGACACATTCTTCTGGCCTCTACAGTCATTGCACATATGTGATACACTTACATACATTAACACAGAACACTCATACACATAAAATACAAATAATTTTTTAATAAAACACTGTGTGAAAAGGTAGAGAGAAATGAAGATTTCTGGCACGGAGCCAGGTGTGGGGGCACATGCCTTTAACCCCAACATTTGGGAGGCCAAGGCAGGCAGATCTCTGTGAATTTGAGGCCAGTCTGTTCTACATAGGGAGTTCCAGGCTAGCCAGGACTAAATAGTGACACCTTGTCTCAAACACAGCAAAACAAAACAAAAGATTCACAACATGTAAACTTTAGAGTCAGCCTGCACAGAGACGTTACACACCCCCTGTCGCCCTCTCTCTCCTTGTCTGTAAAGGAGGGCTTAATAATGAAACTGCATAGGGGTTAGTGTGTGAAGCTCAGGAGCTAATACACAGTGCAGTCAGCGTAGCAGGCACAGAGCAGAACTGTTGCGAGGGGTTACTATCAACATCAGCACATTATTAAAGTCCTATACAGTTCCTGACACATAGGAAATGTCTAATAAATAGCAGCTATTAATATGATTATTAGAAGTACATTTACATATTAAATAACATCCATTTCAAAGATTCATTTTAGATTCATAAGGTAAATATTTGAAGACATAATTACAAAAGCAAAACTTTATGCCTCCTCAATGGCCATCATTTTATAGATGGCAAACTAAGGACTCAAACCTATTCTACTACTTGCCCAAGGTCACACATGCAGGAGCTGGGACTAAATCCCCGAGACTTTAACCTCTCGACTCCTCCTTCTTCTCATGAAGGAAGCAGACAAAGATGAATTAAACTGGAAGCGTGTCAACAGCTCATCCATTCATCCGACTGAGAGAAATGTTTCCGTATTCTGTGCATCCATTCATCTGACTGAGCCCTGTTTTCCTTTGAGAAAAAGGCAAGGAACCTTCACTCAACATGTACTTAATTCTCCTCCAGTTAAATGTGGCAGGCCAACATGGGACCTGGACGGGAGTCTACTGTTGTTGTCTTGCTAGATGGACATGTTGTCAAACTGCCTTCTAAATACTTATGTTTATACCATAGATAATGCTGCTCACAGCCTGGGGCAGAGCAGCCTCTCTCTGCAGTGAGCAGCAAAGCAGAGACTCACAGGCAGCCTAAGTGCTGAGTGTAAGTGACTGCTGGGTGCGTGTCCCAGAACAGCACATCTGTATCAACCTTCCTGCAAGGCTCAGGGAGCGTGGGAGAGAACGGGATGGAAAGAACGTGAGTGTGAAGATGGGGTGCTGTGAATTGCTGTCTGCTGGCCATGATGTGGCACTCAAGAACTCACAGCAGCTATGGTCACCTGCACAAGACCTGCACAAAGTGAAATCAACAAGATCAGTCAGCATCCCAATGGGTGGCAGTATTTGGATTCAGAAGAAGGAGGAGGAGGAGGAGGAGGAGGAGGAGGAGGAGAAGAAGAAGAAGAAGAAGAAGAAGAAGAAGAAGAAGAAGAAGAAGAGGAGGAGGAGGAGGAGGAGGAGAAAGAGGAAGAGGAGGAAGAGGAGGAAGAGGAGGAAGAGGAGGCATGGGGACTTGAATGTGGAAGAGGGAAATGTTGGAGAGTGTTGGAGAGAATAGAGTAGGGGAATTGAGGGTGGGTGTGATCAATATACATTTTATATATGTATGTATGTATGTATACATGATACATGTACAAAGTTGTCAAAAAATAAAGAGATGGCCTAGTGGTTAAGAGCACCGACCACTCTTACAGAGGCCCCAGGTTCGATCCCCAGCACCCACATGGTGGCCGAGAACCGTCTGAAACTCCAATTCCAGAAGAACTCCAGTTCCAGGGGAATCCGATACCCTCTTCTGACCTCCGCAGCATTGCATGACACAGGTGCACAAACTTGCATGCAGACAGTACATTCATACACATACAGAAATAAAGTTAATTTAAAAAATTTTTTTAATAAATAAATAAATAAATATAGGATATTCTAAAAAAAACGCCATTGTGACAGACCATCTATATGCCATGGAGCACACAGAATGCAGGTGCTGCAGACAGCCACTTAAATGAGACTGAAGCATAATCCCATCCCCCAACAAGATGTATTCAAAGTCCAAGGCTGACAAGGCAGGGACCCACTTCACTTCACCCTGATTGCTCATTTCTCCCTGATACCATCTTCTATGTAGCTCACCACCATGGCCAGATGCCTGGCAACCAGATGAAGAACAAAAAGACATGTTCTAACCTTTCAGAGCTTGATTACAGAGTTATACACTAGCCAAACGTGGTGGCTCACACCTTTAATCCCAGCACTCAGGAGGCAGAGGCAAGCAGATCTCTGTGAGCTGAAGGTCTGAGTGTCTGCTGGATGAATGGATGCATGAAGAACAGTGAAGTACTGTGATTCTGAGACATCTTGCTGTGAGTCTGAGACGTCTTGCTATAAGTCTGAGACATCTTTGCTGATCACCCAAGAGCCCCCCACCCCAGGGGAACTGCCACATACCACAAGGTTAAAAACAAACTACAGGGGGCCTGTGCAAGGGTCAGAAAAACATGTTTTTGAAATAACACAGTGTGCTCTGCCCTGAACCTTACCCCCCTTCCCCCAGCCTTTGGTGTTTTTACAAGCCACAGCCTATCCCTGCACGACCGTTTGCTGAGTTGGATAAACCCACCAATTATGTAACACCAAGGCATGGATACGCACACAGACACACACACCCCATCCCACCCCACCCCATCCCCGTTTCTCCCTTTAAAAGAGTGCTCTTAGGGAGTCTCAGGGCTCTTCCCAGTCCTGCTGTGGCAGGGCAGGTATGGGGACGGCCAGAGATCAAGCTTGCTGAATAAAAGATTCTCTGCTTTTCCATCAGTGTCGTGTCTCTTAGTGGTCTGTGAGGGTCTTGGATTCTGGGCATTATATTTGGGGGCTCGTCCGGGATCCCCCCAGGACCCCCCAACCTGGAGAATCTGAACCAGTCAGTAAGCGTCTTTGTCTGTCCTGTCTGTCTCTTCATCCTCTTTCTCCTGTCACTCTTTTGCTCACGTCAGCCTGGGTGTCTGTTTCAGAAGTCAATTTGAACTTAGAGTGGATGCACTGGGGGGTTCAGACTGCGGGCCTGCAGGAGACATCCCCCGGCCAATGGTGGGACAGATTCCCACCCATTGGGTCAGGTCCTCTTTCAGAGGGGCAGAAGTGAGGACTTCTGCCATCTCCTTGCTTCTCCTGATTACTTTCATTTTCACCTGTGCCAATACCCCAACCTGAGTGTTTGGTTTCTTATACCGAGTGAGTCTAAACCTGGACAGTGTGTATGTGTGAGTGCTGTCCTCGTGTGCGTGATAGTCTGCCGGAGTGTCTTTGTGACCTGACTTTGACGGACGCTATGGAACAAACTGCCTTGAGCCCCCTTGAGCTGGTTCAACTTCATTTTAAGGATGCGAGAAAGTGAGCACAGGATATGTCAGTAGATGTAATAAAGGGGAAGATGACTAACCTCTGTAGAATGGAGTGGCCCACATTTGGAGTTGGCTGGCCACCTGAAGGCTCCTTTCACTACCCTTTGATTGCACAGGTGGAGGATGAGATCTATCAGCAAAGACATGGGAGTCCAGACCAGATTACGTACATCATGATCTGGAAGACCCTGGTCACCAGACCCTTCCCATGGATCAAGCCCTTCCTTCCACCCTCTGTCTCCAATTCCACCTCTACCAATCCTGCAGCCCTTCTCTCAACCCTCCCCCACCTATCTGTCCCGGAGGAGCTGAAGTCATCAGTTCTGGCTGTCAAAGATCACGAACCCCCTAAGACTCCATCCATCTGGACCCCCCTTTATCCTGTTTTGCAGGACAGCACCCCAGAGGAAATCCTCTTCCCACCCCCTCCTTACAGACACAGGGTGGTCTATCAGGACCCCCAGGAGGCTCCCCCTGCCTCCGGACCTTCAGGCCAAGAGGGACCCACAGGAAGAAGGCACAGAGGCTGAGCCATGACGCCAGAGGCAGAGGGTCACCCTGTGACCTCACCCATCCTGCCCCTGCAGGCAGCAGGACCTGTTGATCAGACCAGGAACCAACCTCACCACTACCAGCCCCAGGTTCTCTGAAAACCCTAGAGACCTTATTGATCTGTTAGATACTGATCTTTTTACCCATCAACCCACTTGGGATGACTGTCAACAGCTTTTGCAGGTCCTCTTCACCACTGAGGAGTGAGAACAGATCGTCCTGGAGGCCCAGAGAAATGACTTAAGAGATAATGGGACTCCAACTCAGAACCCCGTTCTCATAGATGAAGGCTTTCCCCTTAGGAGACCTGCATGGGACTATGATACAGAAGAAGGTAAAGGGCATCTCCAAAGTTACCATTGGACTCTAATGGCAGGTCTCACCAGCCCACCAATTTGGCCAAAGTGTATGATATTAGACAGATGACTGATGAGAGTCCATCTAGTTTCCTCAAATGTGTTATAGAGGCTATTCGGTGGTATACTCACATAGACCCCAAACAAGAGAACTCAGGAACAGTAGCTTTGGCCTTTATTAATAAATCTGCACCAGATATTAGGGGGAAAAAAGTTACAAAGGCAAGACAGGTTAGGAGAGACGTCCCTGTGGGACCTAGTAGAGATAGCAGAGAAGGTCTACAATGGCCAGGACACTTGGTACTCAGTCCTGGATCTAAAAGATGCTTTCTTCAGTCTCCCGCTGGCCCCCAAAAGCCAGGAATACTTCACCTTTGGATGGTCAGACCCAGAGGAGGAAATAAGCGGAGAGTTGACTTGGACCCGACTACCCCAAGGGTTAAGAACTCCCAGACCATCTTTGACGAGGCCCTACATGAGGACCTGGTTGAGTTCCAAACAGCCAACCCAGGTATTACCCTTCTCCAGTACACGGATGATCTCTTAATCACCACAGCCTCAGAACCAGAGTGCACCAGAGCTACTAAGGAACTCTTGCAGACATTGGGAGACCCTAGGCACCACGCCTTCACTAAGAAGGCCCAACTCTGCAGGAAGGAGGTAACGTACCTCGGGTACATTCTGTAGGAGGGTCGACACTGGTTATCAACAGCTAGAAAGGAGACAGTCCTCAACATCCCTAGACCAGGGACCCCTTGACAGGTGAGGGAATTTCTGGGAGCCACAGGGTTTTGCAGACTGTGGATCCCCGGGTTCGCAGAGCTGGCAAGACCCCTGTATGCCAACACCAAAGAGACTGAGAACTTTTCATGGATTAAGGAGCACCAAGGGGCTTTTGAAAAGATCAAGGAGGCATTGGTATCTGCTCCAGCCCTTGGGTTACCAGACATTACTAAGCCCTTCCACCTATTCATGGATGAGCATAAGGGGGTGGGAAAGGGAGTCCTGGTGCAAACTTTGGGACCATGGAAGAGGCCAGTGGCATACCTGCCAAGAGACTGGACTCAGTGGCATCAGGATGGTCCCGATGCCTAAGAATAATTGCAGCTACTGCACTGCTAGTAAAAGATGCTGATAAGTTAACTATGGGGCAAAATTTGATGGTGACTACACTGTATGCCATCAAGGGGATCCTTAAACAACCACCTGACAGATGGCTCAGCAATGCCCAGGTGACCCACATCCAGTCACCAACCTCTACCCAAAGCGGACGTGGAATCACCTGCACATGACTTTGAAGACATCCTGGCCCAGGGGCACAGCATAAGGCCTGACCTGCAAGATAAGCCCTTCTCCAATGCAGACCAGACATGGTATATGGATGGGAGCAGTTTTGTACAGAACACATACAAAAAGCAGGAGCTGCAGTGACCTCCAATACCCAGGTAATCTGGTCGCAAGCCTTGCCCCCCAGGACTTCAGCTCAGAGGGCCGAATTGATTGCCATGGCACAAGCTTTAACCATGGGGAAAGGACAGACTGTTACACACACTGACAGTCGGCACGCCTTTGCCACTGCCCATGTGCACAGAGCTATCTATCAAGAAAGAGGTCTGCTTACATTGGAAGGCAAGTTGATTCTAAACCTCCTATGTACAGTATGGCTTCCTCACTGAGTAGGAATCATACACTGTCCAGGCCACCAGAGAGAAGGCCAGCCCCCACCATGAAAGGAAATCACCTGGCTGACAAGGCAGCCAAAGAAGCAGCTGAAAGAACCCCTGATACTCAAGTCCTGGCCTTAACCTTACCCGAGGCACCAGACCCAGTGTTGCCTGACCACCCAACCTACACCGAGGAGCACGACAAATGGGCTAAGAGCTTGCCCTTAAGTCAGTTTGTTGAAGGATGATGGTGCACAGCGGATGGGAAGCTAGTACTCCCCAGGTCCCTGGCCAAGCGAACAATTTTCAGGATTCGTCAGGCCACGCACATGGGATGCAGTCCACACCTCTGTTAGAAGCATCTCAAGGAAGATGAAATAGTGACAGAATTAAGATGATGTAATCCTGACCTGCGTGGCAGTAACCCTACCCTGTGTGGTAAAGATATACTAATATGTGTGGCACTTGAAGTGTGACTTGCACTGATATCGTGTGCCTAGATGATGTAACCCCAACTTGAACCGTGTGTGACTAGTTAAGATAAAGTTGAGACAGAACCCAGTTAAGACTATAAAAACCCAGAGGTCAGAGACTTCATCGCCTCTTCCCCAATCCTGAGTGAAGGGGAATGTCCAACGTGGACTGCTGCCCGCACCAACCTCATAGTGGCACTTGTCTCCCAAACGCGTGGAACAAGGAAGAGAATATCCTCGTGCCTGGAGGCTGGTTGCTGAGCCTGCACCAACCTCATAGTGGCACTTGTCTCCCGAACACGTGGAACAAGGAGGAGAATACCCTTGTGCCTGGAGGCTGGTTGCTGAGCCTGCACCAACCTCATAGTGGCACTTGTATCCCAAACGCGTGGAACAAGGAGGAGAATATCCTCGTGCCTGGAGGCTGGCTGCTGAACCCACTAACGTGTCATCACGTCGCACAGATCAGGACCGAGACACCGGCCCTGACTGAAGCACGAACCTGAACGCAGCTCACGAGCCACAAAGGACTACTGAGACAGAAGACGTCCCTGCCCATCTGACCTCTGGGGTAAAGTAGACTATAGGGCTGATAGTTTGAGTGAGGTTTTATGTTTGCTAATCAATAAATATACTTGATATACTTTCAGAGACACACTTGGCTCAGTGTAAGTTCTTCCCTCTGATTGCGACAACCTCTAAGACAACTTTTGAAAATGTAGGGCAGATTGTTGATGAAATGGTCAAATCCTGTATAACATGCCAGCTAACCAATGCCCAAAATGGGGACAAAACTGTGGGGTCCCGAGAGTGTCCCTATGCGCCCCTGGGATTACTGGGAAGTGAACTTTGCAGAGATAAAACCTGGCGAGTATGGGTATAAATATCTCCTAGTTTTTATAGGTACTTTTCCAGGATGGACTGAAGCATTTCCTACAAAGACAGAGACAGCTAAAATGGTAGCAAAGAAGCTTCTAGAGGAAATCTTACCCAGGTGTGGCTTCCCCACCCTAATCAGGTCCCATAATGGCCCTGCTTTTGTTGCCCAGGTAAGTCAGGATGTGGCTAAGTTTACTGGGGCAGATTGGAAACTACATTGTGCTTACCAGCCCCAGAGCTCAGGGCAGGTAGAGAGAATGAATAGAACTCTAAAAGAGACCTTAATCCAATTGACCTTGGAGACCAGTGGGGACTGGGTGAGGCTCTTCCCTTTTGCTCTCTTTACAGTAAGGAACTCTCCCTGTCAGCTACAACTCACCCCCTTTGAAATCATGTATAGGAACCCTCCACCTATTTTCCCAACCCCGCAGTCAGAAGCACTCTCTGCCTTAGATGACGAGGACTTGCTGCTTCGGGTGGATGCAGTACAGTGGTCCCATGACAAAGTCCGGCCTAAACTCTGCACTCTCTATGAGGCAGGTCCTGTTACAGAGACCCACAGGTTCCAACCCAGGGACTGGGTCTACACCAAGGAGCCCTTGAGCCCCAGTAGAAGGGACCCTGCTCACCACACCTACAGCACTGAAGGTCAACGGCATTGCTACCTGGATACAGCATTTGCACACCAAACCAGCAGACCCTTTCACAGTGGAGAGCAGGTGACGAGACCCCACCGAGGTGCAGTGGAAAGTCCAAAAAGGAGACAACCCACTTAAACTTAGGTGTGACCAAGGACAGAGAACGAGACCTACAGTCCCTGCCGTGGTAGAACTACTGATCCTACTGGGACCAGGGGTGGGCAGGGGCAGAGGGGCCCTGCGGAGTCCTGCCCTGCATGGCAACCAGATGGAAGGGGAAAGACAGGTGTGCAGTCTGCCCCACCTCACAGCCTCCCATGTCCCAGAGACACTCAGGCCGGGAGTCCGTCACAGCCGATCTCATTTATTGCAAGCAGTACAGCAGCTTATAAAGGCAAAGACCACAAAGGAACACCCACAGCCCGAATCAGGCAGCCAATCATCTTAAAGGTCAAATAGCTAGAGCCAATCAGAAAAGTTTCAAAACAACCCTGGCCTCACCTACCTTACTTCCTTTAGCCCTCTCTTGTTTACTTAGGACCAGCTGGCCCGGCTACCTTACTTCTTTTAGGTGCCCTCTTTATGGTGTTGTTGCCTCTCATGCCCCTTCATCTCCCCCTTTTTTATTTTATTCCCTGGCCTGTTGAACCCCTTAATCTGGAGCACAGCTCTTGCAGCAACCACGAGAGCCCACTCTTGGGCTAGTCAGTGGTGTGCAGTTAGAGCTAAGGTGGCTACCCAGGATATGGGGGCTGACTCAGCTGAGGCCAGCAAAGAGTTGCTTAGACCTGGGTGTCTGACCGGTTCGGGACCCAGTCATATTGAAGGCGGAGGGTCATAGGTTGGACCTTTTCTAATGCATGGTCCAAAGGTGGGGAGGAACAGGAGAGTAACAAGAGGTCCCATGAGTGTAGAAACCAGGGTAGTCAACCAAGGGGATTGTTAGTACCAGGATTCACATCAACCCTGGTTCTGTATCACATCCCTCTCCCTCTTTGCCAATCTTACCCTATTACAAAGGCGAGGCGAGTTGTACATAGATTTGTCAGATTGTCCCCTCTTGACCTTAATTAGGCCCTTTGGGGAGTTTTGGTTAAGCAAGTCCAAGTCTCTTCACATCCCCAAGCTTTACAGTAAAAGTCCTGTCCATCCCCTCATGTCCCTGCAAGCTTTCTCAATGTGAGGGCAGGGCACACACAGAAACATGTCCCCTGCAGTCCATTTATGGAGTCCAGTCTATATTGCTGTAGTTCCACAATTCACCCCAATCTCAGTCCTTACATTCTTCCATGACCCCTCTTCCTTGGATTGTTCCCTAGGCTTTAGAAAAGGGACACAAGTGGGAGAGATGTCATTCTGGACTTTGATCGGTTCAGGCTGTTTTCTTTCATGGGTTGGCAGTTTATCCAGGAGTATCGTTTTAATCCTAATGAAGCACAAGCAATTAGAAATACAGAAAGTCTCTCATATTAAAACTTTGTGGCACCTGGAAGGTAATTTCATTAGGACACATTATAGACAGTTATTATAAATAGGATCCACAGAGGTGTTTGATGCCTGCGGCTCAGGGAGACTGAGGCTTTCCTTCCTTAATGTTCAGATGGGCCAGCTTCTTCGCTGGTATTTCTAGGTACATTCTGCACAATGCAAAGCTGTTATCTTTTCTTTCTCAGCCATTAAGTTGATGACGTTTTGACCTGTGGGAACATGCAAATCTTTTCCCATAGTTTTAAAATTTAAATTTGACAAAAGGTTTAATATATAACCGTATCCCCCCTTTTTTTATTTTACAAATTATTAAGTAAAAGAAATGTGGACAATTTATATTTCCAATTAGCTTAAATGTGTTACCATTTTTATTAAAAACCCTTTTAACCAATGTTGTTTAACATAGACATTTTTACTTTTACTAAGTCCTAAAATACCATATAATATATAGACAAAGTTTCGGCAAATTCGGATACTTGTTAATCACACATCAATTAAATGTTCCTTAAAATTCTTTTACTAGACTGTGACTTCAGAGAAATCAAGTCCATTAACTTTATTTATTTGTATTTCTGTATAAATCTCTACTGAAATGTCTATATAAATGTATAATACTCATTTCAAACATCACTATAAATCTTATAAAGTGGGTTTATAACAATCATTTTCCTTTTAGTCCTTAGAGGTGGTTTTTCCAGGCCTGGCACAAAACCTTGTTTTAAAGATGCTTTACAGGCTGGAGAGATGGCCTAGCGGTTAAGAGCACTGACCGCTCTTACAGAGGACCCAGGTTCAATCCCCAGCACCCACATGACTGCCGAGAACCATCTGAAACTCCAATTCCAGGAGAACTCCAGTTCCAGGGGAATCCGACACCCTCTTCTGACCTCCGCGGCACTGCACAACACGGGTGCACAGACCTGCATGCAGACAGCACATTCATACATATACAGAAATAAATAAATAAATAAATAAATAAATTTTTTAAAAAAAAGATGCTTTACTTAGTTGTTAAATGTTTTAAATTATATCTAAAACCAATGTTAGTTTTTGTCTCAGGCATTGACAGAGTGTAGTTGATGGTGGTACCATACACCCATAAAGTAGCTAACTGTAACAGCATTTGTACAAGCAGTAATTTTTTAACCAAGACAAGCAAATTATACCAATGATCATAGAAGTTTAACTAATTAATAGAGCTGCATCCAAGTTGGAGGGGCCAGTTCCAGTTTGGAGGTTTTTTAGAATTGTACAAATGCATATTAGCATTTACATAAATCCAATTAAAGATTGTTAACATCAAAAAGTATAAACCAAGTTTTGTATAGGTTGAATCTGTAAAGTGAATTATAGTTGACCTTTTTAAAACACAGTTTAGAAAGCTATAGGGGTTAAAACAAAATACTCATACATCCATACACACATGTGTGCATGTACACATACATACGAGTATACACAAATATGTACAAAGGAAAAAACGTCATGAGATCAATCTGTAGGAAGAAAGTTACATTATGGTCTTTTACTCAATGAGAAAAGGTCATTTACACAATTAAGTTTGGGCTTGAGTCTTCCCAGAGGTCCACCGTCTGTCTTCTGAGTATTGGAATAAAAGCTGCACCTTTAAAACACAATGAAAGGTGCTCCAGTGCAAGAGTGCGTGTGCTGGATAGCTTTAGTGTCAACTTGACACACCTGGGTTGAGGAAGCCTCAATTGGGGAATTGGCTCCATTGGATTGGCCTGTGCCCACATCTGTGGAGTATTGTCTTAATTGTCAAGCAGTGTGGGAGGGCCCAGCCCACAATGAGTGATGCCACCCTGGGCAGGTTGTTGTGTATGCTATAAGGAGGCAGGCTGGGTATGAGCCAGGGGAGCAAGCCAGTGAACAGCATTCCTTCATGGCCTGTGCTTCAGCTCCTGCCTCCAGGTTCCTGCCCTGAGTTCCTGCCTTGGGCTCCCTAAGTGATGAACTCTGACCCAGGAGATGTAAGCTGAATAAACCCTTTCCTCCCCAAGTTGGTGTCGGCCAGAGTGTTTTGTCACAACAATGGAAGACAAACTAGAACAGTGCCCGAGAGCGGCTCTTCCAGTCACACAGAGAATACAGTAAAGCCAGCCCTTCCCCCACCAGCCATCCGCTGTTTCCAGAGCAGGAGAGCGGCACAGAACAAACATTGGACTAGATTAACCAGAGTATTTACAAATAGCTACAAACTGAAAAGCTTCATATTTTGCCTTTGGTCTTTCCAAGGCAGAGCCTGCCCACAGTCAGAGTGGGCCTGGTAGACTAGGCTGGCCCTGAACTCACAGGCATCCGCATGGATTGAAGGCATGGGCCACCAAGCCAGGCTCTACAAGCCTGGAATTTACAAGCTCAATTTGCATCACAGAAGACTGGCCTCTAGAAGAGATTGGGGGGAAGTTTAGCAGACAAAAAGAAAATTTAGGAGAATTAAGCACTATTTTACACTATTTAACACTATTTACAGAAAAAAATTTTGAGGACTTTTTTTAAAAACACATTTAGACTGTGGCTGACTTTTCACAAGCTTCCGTGAAAGCCAGTGTTGGTAGACTAGCCGGCCTGTGCACAGATGTAAGGCAAGTGCACGGGAGAGGAAGCGCTCCTCTCACAATTTCTCTGAATACCCACCACCTGGGAAGGCTGGGGAAGCAACAGAACACAAGCTTCCCAAAGCCTATCAGAGAAAGGGTCTCCCGCACGCAGGCCAAGTCCCCATCAGCACCATCCACAGGCGCACCAGTAGAGTCAGTACAAGAATTCCTTCTGCCTGCATCCTTAGTCCATGCCTTCACTGATTTGGATTTGCTAAATTTTCTCCATGCCACAACTTGAAACACAACAGCCACAGCAAACCACAGCACACAGTCAACAAACACATGCCAAATATCACAAAATAATTCCTCCTGATTGTGGGGAGCTGGCCCCTCCTGTAGGCCTCACCAAGCCGCCCTCTCCGCTCTCACTTGGCCACCTGAGGCTCAGCTGCCTGGTTCCTATTGAACCCAGGTGGCATATACATCCGCCATCCCCCCCCGTCAGGCCACCCCCGTCCACTGAGAAGCAGGTTTTAAGGGAGGGCACCCCCAGTGGGGGCTGGGGGTCAATCCCCAGATGAGTCTCCCTCTGGTGTGCCAGGCCCTCAACTCTTACCCATGTGTCAGCTTTAAAAAGGTTGGTGCCTCCTATCTATGGGGCTAGGAGCAGGACTGTGTCCCATACCTTCGCCGCATTGGAGTCAGTGAGCTCCAACCCACGGCTAATCAACATGTAGCACAGTGCCTGTAGCGCTGGGTCACTCTTGGAAGTTGCATTACCCATCTTTTCGGGTCTCACCTGTCCTGGAATCCTTGATTGGCCCCTTTCTGTATGTCCTCTTCCTTCATGCCCCACGTTGGGCGCCAGATGCAGGGTTCCTGACCCCCACGGCAACCAGATGGAAGGGGAAAGTCAGGTGCGCAGTCTGTCCTACCTCAGCCTCCCATGTCCAGGAGACACTGAGACAGATGGAGAGTCAGTCAGAGCCAATCTCATTTATTGCAAGCAGTACAGCAGTTTATAAAGGCAAAAATCACAAAGGAACACCCACAGCCCAAATCAGGCAGCCAATCATCTTAAAAGCCAAATAGCTAGAGCCAATCTGAAAAGTTTCAAAACAACCCTGGCCACACCTATCTTACTTCCTTTAGCCCCCTCTTGTTTACTTAGGACCAACTGGCCCAGCTACCTTACTTCCTTTAGGTGCCCTCTTTATTCTGAACAGGTTAGTTGCCCTCATGAAAGAGAGACTAGGGGCTCTACAGTTAATGGTCTTGAGGTCTCAATATGCTCAACTAGAAGGGGAGGAAAACTTAATAACACCTCTTGGAAACAAGATTGTTCCCCAGTGTCTAGAGAAATGGGGGAATGAAGTACTGTAAGTCTTAGACATCTTTGCTGATCACTCAGGAGCCCCCACCCCAGGGGAACTTCCACATTCCACAAGGTCAAAAACAAACTGCAGGGGGCCTGTGCAAAGGTCAGAAAGAAACATGTTTTTGAAACAACACAGTGTGCTCCACCCCGAACCTTCCCCCCTTCCCCCAGCCTTTGGTGTTTTTGCAAGCCACACCCTATCCCTGCCCTACTGTTTGCTGAGTTGTATAAACCCACCAATCATGTAACGCCAAGGCATGGATACCACCCCCTGCGGTTTCTCCCTTTAAAAGAGTGCTCCTAGGGAGTCTCAGGGCTCTTCCCAGTCCTGCTGTGCCAGGTATGGGGACAGCCTGAGCTCGAGGTTGCTGAATAAAAGGCTCTCTGCTTTTGCATCAGTGTCCTATCTCCTGGTGGTCTGTGAGGGTCTTGGATTCTGGGCATTACAACAGGATGTGCACACACACAATGGGCTATTATTCAACCATGAAAAGAAGGGGCCAGGCATGGTGGTGAATGCCTTCAATTCTAGCACTTGGGAGGCAGAGGCAGGCGGATCTTTGTGAGTTCAAGGCCAGTCTGGTCTACAGAGTGAGTTCCAGGCCAGCTGGGGCTACAAGGAGACCCTGTCTTGAAAAGACAAAAAAAAAAAAAAAAAAAAGAGGGAATGCTGCCATTGGGAACAACACAGAGGAGCCTAGATGTAGGAAGATCCAGTTTGAATTGGGAGCTAGTTCTCAGCTGGCACCCCTCAGGGCACCATGTGGGTGAGAGCCATGGGATTTCTCTGACCCCCATCCCAGGAAGGAGCAAGTGATGTGGCCCAGGTCCATGATGCTGGGTTGGGCAGCAGTGCGCAGTGGCGTGGAACTGGGGGTCTATGATTGGCTCTGGGAGCTGACGTCATTTTTCTTATGAAAGCAAGCTGTAGCAGGCAATAAATCAAATTCTACATTACCATCATTACACAGAATTCCCAGCCGTTATTTTTGCAAGCATACAGGTTGAAGCAGGCCTGAATTTCATTCAAGTTACCAGTGGGTTACCAGTGGGTTGGGTGGCGGTCCATCAGACCACCGACCTGGATAGCTGGTGTGGGACTGGAAGGAGATCTATCAGATCGCCAGCTGTGAAGTGAATTGTGAGTGGGTGTACGCTGAAGATAGGCCGTCAGCCATCAGCCTGAAATTCCTGTCCAGGGGCCAGAAGTTTGGGGGCAGGTGGAAAAAGTATGATCAAGGCAGGAAACGTTCCATTGTCCCAGGCTAAGGACCTGAGTTGGAAGTAACTCTCAGGTCTGGTTACAGAAGTAACTGACTGACCACTGCAGGGAGGGGTCAGTTCCCCACAGTGTCCCCAAGGCAAGTACTGTGCTCCCCTTCCCTTAGCAGGACCGCACTGTACCTGCTCGTGGCAAAGGAAGCTTCCTACACCTAGAGGGCCTGTACCAAGTGAAATAGGTCAGAAAAAGATAGTTACTGCAGGATCTCACTTTTTGATGAACTCTCAAAAGTTCCATTCAGAAACTGCAGAAAGCTGGGTGCCGGTGGTCAGAGGTTGAAGGAAGCAGGAGATGTTAAAGAGCACACATTTTTTCTGAAGCCAGGTGCAGTAGCACTCAGCCTTCAATCCCAGCACTCAGGAGGCAGAGGGAGGTGGATCACTGTGAGTTCAAGGCCAGCTTGGTCTACACAGCCAGTTCCAGGCCAGCTTGGGATACAGGGAAACCTTGTCTCAAAAAGAACACACACACACACATGCACACACACACATACACACACACACACACACACACACACACACATTTTTCTGATACACATTATTGTGTTCTAGAGATCTAGCATACAGCACCGTGACTACAGTTGACAATGCTGGCTGTGCACTTGAAATCTGTTAAAAGGACCCACCCACATACATACAAAAATAGTGACTGACTATAGACTGCAATGGCTCTGTCAACTAATTTGCAATTATTTCAGAAATGTGTGTGAGCCCATCACATTGCACTCCTTAAATGTATCCAGTTTTCTTTGACCAATTTTCCCTCAACAAAGCTGAGGAGGAATAAACCATGAAAACAAACACACACACACATACACACACACACACACACACACACACACATACACACACACATCCATCCTGTTGAGTTTCTTTTGAGTGTGGGTAACAAAGGCAGGCAGGCAGGGAGCTTTCCTTCCATTCCCATTTCTTTTTCTTCAGGATAGAATCTTCTTTTAGTTTGGGGGTTTGTTTTGCTTCGTGTTTGTTTGTTTGTTTGGTTAGTTGGTTGGTTTGGTTTGTTTTTATATGTAGGCTGGCTTCAGACTTTATAGCCAAAGGTGACCTTGAACTCCTGATCCCCCTGCTGCCATTTCTCCAGTGCTTGGATACATGCGTGTGCCACCACACCCAGACTTTTTTGTTTTCATAGTAAGATCTAGTTCCCAGTGGCAGCCATCAGTGGTACCTTGAGAGCCAATAGTCAGTATTATTTAAGAGTAGTTTGGGCCACTGAGATAGCTCAGGGATTAAAGTGATGTTCACGCAAGCCCGACTACCTGAGTTCTAGACCTGGAACCCAAGCAGAAGGAGAGAACCAATGCCCCAAATCTTCCTGTACACATACACATACACACACACACACACACACACACGTAATAATAATACATTAAAATTTTTCAAATGTTTTGGTCTTTTTGAGATAGAGTCTTACTATGTAGCCCTGGCTGGCCTGGAACTTGGAATTTGCTATGTAGACCAGGCTGACCTCAAACCCACAGAGATCCACCCGCCTCTGCCTCCTGAGTATTGGGATTAAAGGCATGCACCTCCAAACCTGGCTTAACTTTAAAAATTTTAAGAATAATTTGTCCTTCAGAAAATAAACAAGGGCCTGAGATCAACTGTATGGTCTTGTCCCCACCAGCTGGGCACCAAGCCATACGTGTGACCTTAGCTCAATGAATGTCATTCTTTGGCTAATTTTTTCCAGGAGGGAATATGTTTCTCATGCAATAATCTTAATACATGCAACTGGGCTCCATTTCCTGGCTTTGAGGTAATGAAAAATTAATTACCATACTTTACAAATAATACTTTCCACTCACAGCACTCCCTTAGAAGTAAATATATCATAAATAGTTACTGTTACACCAATGGCTGGTGGATTGGGCAGCCTGTCGGCCATAAATCCTTTTTCTACAGACATGTTATTTCTTCTGAGGAACAAACAGATTTGTTTTAGATCAGAGAGTCAACTGACAGATGGCCTTTGTGAAAACACACCATTTGTATAAATAAATTATAGTTTTACTATGGCATTCTCCATTCATAGATTTGGAGAAAAATCAATGCCCCATTCTTTAGAATGGGAATAAACTGGAAAAGGCCATTCTATTTAGGCTTGACGTCATGCTACACGGATCTGCCAGCACAGATGCCCAAGTCCAAATCCTCTAGATGTTTGCTGCCACTTCCTACCACGAGTCACAAAGATCCCTGTCTGGTGGTAACGGGGTGATCTCCCAGGAGGCATCAGGAAACAGAACAAGCTATCAGCTGGCACGCTCCTCCAAGGTTCTGTGTCTGCTGAAGTTCATGGTACCATGTGTCTCATTTCTCTAACCACAGCTTTGCATAATTGGGGGTGACGGTGTATTTGTCCAAGAGTCCTAAAATATTTCATTTTGTTTTACAACATGCTTTGCCACTTAAACGCTAAATATTTGGTAGATTGCTTTAAAGTCTAGACCAGCCTTTACTCAGATCCTATTGCAAGCTTAGTCATTACCCATGTTATAACTTTACACATGTAATACATACCAAATATCTATATGAGGGAAAATTCAGTTAACTATGAACTGTCTAGCATTCTAACCAATGAGACCTCCCTTGCCACATTCATGGGGTGGGATGTGGTGATGCAAAGGTCTAGGATTTGCACCTGGAAGATGAGTCACACTGGCTATATAACAAGGCCATTTTTAAAATAAATCTCTCTCTCTCTCTCTCTCTCTCTCTCTCTCTCTCTCTCTCTCTCTCAGTATTTGGATACCTTATAATACCCATCTGTGGTGTGCTTTCCCAAGATTGTTTTCTACATGGTTCACCGTGGGAATAAATGGGATGACTCACATCTATACATTCATGCGTAGCTATGTATAATATACATTTTATAATGCCTTTATGCACATATGAACTCATGAAAATTCTATTCTCAGGACCAGAGGTCAAGATTTGTTATGAAAAAGGATAGATTTCATTTTTGTTTTCAGAATCAGGAGTAAAATATTTCTTTTATCAGGAGACCAGGACATGAATTCCAGCCTAGCATGCTAAGAATGGGTTTGATATTGTACTGATTGTCTGTGTGTACCTTTTTATTTTTCATTTTTTTTTTTTTTGGTCTTTTTGAGACAGGGTCTCCCTGTAGCCCCAGCTGTCCTGGAACTTGCTCTGTACACCAGGATGACCTTGAACTCATAAAGATCCGCCTGCCTCTGCCTCCCAAGTGCTAGGATTAAAGGCGTGCACCACCACACCCGGCTTATGTGTGTACCTTTTTTTTTTTTTTTTTGCTCATTGTTGTGTATGAATGTATTGTCTGCATGCAGGTCTGTGGACCCGTGTCGGAGGTCAGAAGAGGGTCTTGGATTCCCCTGGAACTGGAGTTCTCCTGGAATTGGAGTTACAGACGGTTCTTAGCCGCCATGTGGGTGCTGGGGATCGAACCTGGGTCCTCTGCAAGAGCGTCGGTGCTCTTAACCGCTAGGCTATCTCTCCAGCCCATGTGCGTACCTTTTTAAAAAGAGCTTCATCCCCCTCTATGAGCAATTAAGATCCTAAAGCCCTCAGTTCTGATCAAAGAAATAAAAGTTTAACATTGATCATGTCACTATTCAAAATGTAGCAACCTGAGAGATTTTGCATGTTCCTAGCTTTAAAAAATTAACCAGATTGATCACCAGTATTTTCTCAAGTATATGATACTTTCCGAAGTCATATTTATTCTTTCAAAGGGTGAGATACTGCTGAGCATAGTATTTCATTCATAAGCTCAGAGCCCCAGGCTGCTCTGAGTTCTGCTGTTCAGAGCTTCCAACCAATGACTTCCATTTATTTGTTTTGTGAGATTTTCCTTGGGGAGACACACACACACACACACACACACACACACACACACACACACACCAGAAAGAGAATCCACAACAGACTAAAGAAGCAACTGTGTCAAAATCCAACTTGGTGAACCATTAGTTTTGGGGGAGTTACTAACGGCAGTACAGGTGAGGGGTTCCTTGCAAGACCAGCCAGGACTCAAAAGCAGCCCAGCCCAGCCCAGCACCAGTGCTGCTTTTTCACAGCTACAACCCGGAAGCCCTCTGCACAATTTAGAGGCAGCTGCGCGGGTGAAGAACCTTGTCTCTGCAGCTCGGCTGGTCTGCTCCTCCTCCAGCCTCGGTTGACTCTTTAGACCTGGGGGTTGGGGGGGTTGGGGGCGGGGCTGGTGAATCTTGCAAGTTTCAGCTTTCCCAGGCAAGTTGTTTGTTCCTGAGGCTCCCCACCTGCCTCCTCCCGGGAATGTTTCAGTTTCAGGGGAAACTGTTTTACAAGTTTGTGTTTATTTCTGAGGCAGGGGCTCCGGTAGCCAGGCTAGCCTTAAATTTGCTATGAAGCCAAGGACAACTTGGGACTCCTGACTCTCCTGCCTCCAGCTCCTAAGTGCTGGGATCACAGGCGTGTGCCTCCATCCCTCAAGTTTCATGTATGCTACACTAACACTCTACCAACTGAGCTTAAGCTGCAGCACTCCTGGGGAGCCTCACCTTGCTTCAAACGAGATGGGAAACCTAATCAAAATCAATCTGGATATACAAATCTTACACACATATACTTATACATGTCACCTATAAATATATACATAGCTCCATGTATACAGTCCTGCTGAAAGAGCGAAAATTAGAAACCACTGGATCCAAAGAGGTAAGATGATCATAAATTGAAGTATATATCTTTTCTTCTTTTATTTTTTATTTTTTTTGGTCTTTTCGAGACAGGGTCCCCCTGTAGCCCCAGCTGTCCTGGAACTCACTCTGTAGACCAGGTTGGCCTTTAACTCACAAAGATCCGCCTGCCTCTGCCTCCCAAGTGCTAGGATTAAAGGCGTGCACCACCACGCCTGGCATATATCTTCTTTAATTACATTATTTTATTTCTACTTCCATGTCACCATCTGTTCTAGTTTCTCTTCCATTGCTGTGACAAAACACTCTGACTGACACCAACTTGGGGAGGAAAGGGTTCATTCAGCTTACATCTCCTGGGTCACAGTTCATCACTCACAGAGCCCAAGGCAGGAACTCAGGGCAGGAACCTGGAGGCAGGAGCTGAAGCACAGGCCATGGAGAAGTGCTGCTTACTGGCTTGCTCCCCTGGCCCGTGCCCAGCCTGCCCTCTTAAATGGTACACAACAACCTGCCCAAAGGTGGCACCACCCATAGTGGGGTGGGCCCTCCCGGG
Organism: Rhizomys pruinosus; assembly: GCA_009823505.1. Classification (NCBI taxonomy): domain Eukaryota; kingdom Metazoa; phylum Chordata; class Mammalia; order Rodentia; family Spalacidae; genus Rhizomys; species Rhizomys pruinosus. The sequence continues at coordinate 49,900 of VZQC01014968.1, forward strand.
TGGGCCCTCCCTCCCACATTGCCCAACAATCAAGACAATACTCCACAGTCGTGGCCACAAGCCAGTCCAATGGAGCCAATTCTCCAACTGAGGCTCCTTCGACCCAGGTGTGTCATGTTGACACGAGAGCTGTCCAGCACACTGTCCGCCACCAGTCAGGGCAGGAACTCAACCAGGAGCCTGAAGCAGAAACCATAGTGGATCGCTGCTTACTGGCCTATTCTCTGAGTCGTGCTTTAGTCAGCTTTCTTTTATCACTCAGGACCATTTCCCTAGGGACAATGCTGCCCCACAGTGGGCTGGACTCCCCATCAATCAGCAGTCAAGCCCATCCCCATAGTGTGCCCACAGGCCAATCCCCATAGTGTGCCCACAGGCCCATCCCCACAGTGTGCCCACAGGCCAATCCCCATAGTGTGCCCACAGGCCAATCCCCATAGTGTGCCCACAGGCCCATCCCCATAGTGTGCCCACAGGCCCATCCCCATAGTGTGCCCACAGGCCAATCCCCATTGTGTGCCCACAGGCCCTTCCCCATAGTGTGCCCACAGGGCAATCCCCATAGTGTGCCCACAGGCCCATCCCCATAGTGTGCCCACAGGCCCATCCCCATAGTGTGCCCACAGGCCAATCCCAGGTAGGGAATTCCTCAACTGAGGCTCCCTCTTCCCAGCTGATGATAGATTGTGTCAAATTGATAATCAAAACTAACCAGCCCAGGCAGAATCATGCACTGGATTAGAACTAAACATGAAAAATAAAAGTCAGCTCAATCACAGATTATACATTGGGTTGTAAGAAAGAAAACAGATTTGAGCCGGGCGGGCTGGCATATAGCAGTAAGCTTGGCTCCAGGAAGGTGAAGACAGAAGAATCAGAAGTTTAAGGCCAGCCTCATTTACACAAGAGTCTGTCTCAAAAATACAAGGAAGGAATGAAGTGAGAGAGGGGGAGGGAGGGACAGGCAGATGGACGGATGGAGGAAGTAGGTAGGTTTTAGGGGTCAAAATTGATTAAGCCACTTTTTTTTTTTTGAGACAGGTTCTCCCTGTAGCTCCGGCTATCCTGGAACTCACTCTGTAGACCAGGCTGGCCTTGAACTCGCAAAGATCCGCCTGCCTCTGCCTCCCAAATACTAGGATTAAAAGCATGCACCACCACGCTCAGCCTGATTAAACCACTTTTTAAAAAAAATATTTTGCTGGGCGTGGTGGCGCACACCTTTAATCCTAGCACTTGGGAGGCAGAGGCAGGCGGATCTTTGCGAGTTCAAGGCCAGCCTGGTCTACAGAGTAAGTTCCAGGACAGCCGGGGCTACAGGGAGATCCTGTCTCAAAAAACCAAAAAATATATATATTATTATCTTTATTTTTGTGTGTATGAGTGTATTGTCTGCAGTGCATTCATGCCAGAGGAGGTCAGAAGAGGGCATCAGATCCTCTAGAACTGGAGTTTCAGATGGTTGTTAGCCACCATGTGGGTGCTGGGATTCGAACCTGGGTCCTCTGAAAGAGCAGTCAGTGCACTTAGCCACTAAGCCATCTCTCCAATCCCAACTGCTTTTATTTTTATGCATATGAATGGTTTCCTGCATGTATGTATGCCTACCACGTGTGTCTGGTTCTACAGAAGCAAAAAGAGAGTTGCAGATCCCCTGGAACTGGATTTATACATAATTGTGAGTCCCCATGTGGATGCTGGGAAACGAACCCAGGTCCTCTGCAAGAACAGCTGAACCTCTTAACTGCTAAGCCATCTCTCCAACCACAATGAAGCTGCTTTTAAAATAGATGACTTGTGGATGAATTCCCAGTAGATCCAGCAGGCTAGGGATCTGGTTGACTGTAGATGATCAGATGTTTGTTCTTCCATCTCTACACCATGCTCCACACCTGTCTGTGAACAAAGAAGCAGTTCATCCTGCATCTCAATAAAATTTCACTGAGTATCCCAGTTGCTAATGGCATCAACTCAGAATCAATACATGGATTCGTCATGTTTTACACACATACAGGTCAAGGGTTAAGATAATGTTTCCAGTGCAGCTGTAATCAACCAACCTCCTGCCATTATACCATTGACTGGCTTCTTAGAGATATGGGCTAGGAGGGGCCCAAGGCTCTTTCAATAAAGTGACCAAATGCAAAAATCCCTTTGCTTGAAACACATGTGCCTCTCCTTGCATTGGATTAAGATTGAAACTAAGAATCTGCCACTTCCTCTCTGCCTCAGTTTCCCCAACATGAAAAGGAGAATAGTGCTTATCCCATGGAACTACTATAAGGATTCAGTGGGTTAGTATGGGTGAAGTGCTTAGCCCAGTCCATCCCGTGTGATCCCTTATATCCACTTATTACCCAACTTGTCATAGGCTCCCTGACCTAGACATACCTGAAGAATTCAAGATGAACTGATATGATTGTTGACTAATTTGTTGTTGCTATTGTTTTGTGGTACTGGGGATTGAACCCAGGTTACACAAAAACTCTTACCACTGAGCTAAATCCCCAGTGTATATTACTATTTAAACTATTTTAAATATGCCCTAATTAAAAACTGTTGTATGAGAGACTTTTCCTAGGGAAACGTACTTAGGTCAGAAAGGGAACATACGACTGACCAAAGACACCACTACACCAAAGTCCAAAGTGGTGGTCCAATGAGTTTTTCTTGGGAGTATTAATCACAGGTGAGAGGTCACTTAGAAGACCAGGGACAACTCAAAAGCAGTTACGTCACCAAAAATCTTACCCAACGCAGGTGATGATTCACAGAAGCTGCAATTGGAGCCCCTGCCCAGCCTGCAGGTTGCTCTACAGGTCTGAGAATCACCTCCAGGCCGTTTCTATAACCCTGGAGAGGATCCCTGGTAAATCTCACAAGTTTCGGCTTTCCCAGACATGTGAAGTTTGTTTTCCTCCGGTCTTATGAGGCCCCCTGTTTCAGTTTGGAGGAAGCTGCAATACCATATACACTATCATCTCCCAGTTGAATTTTTGTTTATGCATTTAAAGCCCATGATTAAACATGAACTCCGTCGGCATGTTGGAAGTTGTAGGTCTGTCCCCCATCCATCCTGAAAATGTTGGAACTGGTAGACTGAATTGGTTGGGTGTATCCAAACACAATGCTGGCTTTATCACTGATTCCCTGGGAAGCCTGAGCTACACCACGGCATCCACCCCAGTACCTGACTCATGAAGGGTGTAGACCAGGTGGCCCCTAGGACCCCTTCTGTGGCAGAAGCCTGAGAATTGTGAAATGGATACCTCCTTGATTCTGAGTGCCTACGGGTCCTGGACTTGCAAGTTCTCAGCTTCATGGAAAACAGCAGCATTCAGTGGAAGCTGATCTTGGAGTTTTGGATCTCAGTCTCTTCCTTCACTAGTGGTATGCAGCACAGTCTTCTTTGGGAATGCTGGGCAGCATCAAGGACCCATCATACCCAACCAGCCAGGCAGGTGAGCATGGCAGGTCCACAGTGCACCATGACTCAGCTGGTTAGGTGCCCCATCCTTTATATATATATATATATATATATATATACACACACACACACACACACACACACACACACACACATATTGTCTTTTCAAGACAGGGTTTCCCTGCAGCCCCAGCTGGACTGGAACTCATTGCATGGACCAAGATGGCCTTGAACTCACAGAAATCCTCCTGTCTCTGCCTCCCAAGTGCTGGGATTAAAAACGTGCACCATCACACCAGCTATCTTGGGCTATTTTTTACTTACACTGGGTTTACAGGGACATGATGCCATCTTAAATGGAAGGGGCATCTGTATCTGAAGAACCTACCCAGAATGAAATGAGAGCTTCCTGACATAAATTTCTTAGCTCATCCTTTCTCAGAATAGCACATAATCAAGAATGAGACGAATTGCAGAAATTTTGCATAAAGCCTGTAATCCCCACCTGTAGGAGGCTGAGGCAGGAAGATCAAGAGTTTAAGGCTGCCACATGTGGAGGTGCATGCCTTTAATCCTAGCACTCACAATGCAGAGGAAGGCAGAGAGCTCTGTGAGATCAAGTCCAGCCCGATCTACACAGTAAGTTCCAGGCCAGCAAAAAAATCAAGTAAAAATAGGGGCTGGAGAGATGGCCTAGCAGTTAAGAGCGCCAGCTGCTCTTGCAGAGGACCTGGGTTCGATCCCCAGCACCCACATGGCGGCTGAGAACCATCTCTCACTCCAGTTCCAGGAGAATCCGATACCCTCGTCTGACCTCCTCGGCATTGCATGACACGGGCGCACAAACCTACATGCAGACAGTCCATTCATATACATACAAAAATAAATTTAAAAATTTTTTTAAAAATCAAGTGAAAATGACCACATGAATATTTTTCTAGAAATAACAAGAAACAATGTGATTATTATATACTGATTAATTATTCAATTACAATTCAGTGAGTATAGCTGACTGAGGGGCAGGTATATCTTTCAAGTACTCTTGAAAGGCGCTGGAACTCTCTTGAATGTTGGTCTGAAGATTATTTTTGATGAAAAAATAAGGAAGATTGGTACTTCCTCTGGGAAGAGGAAAAGAAGCCATCAGGACATATGTCAAGGGGTCATTTCAAATCCTTTAAACACAACTCAGGAAAGGTGGGCTCGTTCCTGCATGGGTTTCTGGCCTACCAAGAACCTCTAAAACAAGAACAGAGTCATATGCAGAAAGCTTAAAGGGTTAGGCAGGAAAACAAAGGCTGTCCCATGACTCTGATTATGGGTCTTCAGGACTTTGAGAAGTTACAGGAAGTTAAAACAGATCTCTTCATGATTTGGGGAAGTCAAGTAGAAAGATGGCTGATTTGTCAGCAAACACACTTAAAACACTTAGGGGGTGGAGAGATACTCAGAGGCTAAGACCACCAGCTTCTCTTGTAGAGGACCCGGGTTCCATTCCCAGAGCCCGCATGGTGGCTAACAACCATCTGTGACTCCAGTTTCGGAGGATCTAACACCTTCTTCTGACATCCACAGGCACTGCATGACACAGATGCACTTACACACATGCAGCCAATACACTCATACATGGAAAATAAAACATTAAAAAAAGACAACACGTGTGCTCTAAAAGCTCTAAAGCAGTATCTATAAATGCCAGCCATAGCTACCACAAAACGCCATAGAGCTACCGGCATTCAGCTTCTTCCTACCCATCCATCGGAGACGTTCAGTAACCCCAACGTCCCCCACTGCCTAAACTACAAGTTTATGGCAACAAGCATCCTGAAATGGTAACTGGCCTGGAAAATGACAATTTGGCCAATGCTGAAGAATTCTCTTTTAACCTGTGTTTCTCTTCTTTTGGGAGAGAGATCAAAATGTTGCCCCTCGGACTCCTGTGCTTCATCAAAGGGAATTCTGAGGAAACATGGATGGTCTGATCAAGTTATCAACTCCATCGGAAATACATTCATCTGACTGACCCTGGAGCCATGAACCCTTGGCAAGCTTCACAGTACAAAGGAACCACGTTTCCACAGGGACCAACTACTAAAGCTCTTTGTCACATACCTGATGTTGTCCACCACACCCCCATCGCAATGAATTTTCTAGAAGCTAATAAAACTAATCCTTCAGACAATATCTTTGTGCTAACCTCAATACCTGTTGGGAGATTGCAAATTAAAGCCAATTAAAAAATTATGTCCGCGAACACAGTCTTTACCCACTAAAATACGCATCTGCTATTCCAAATATTATGCAATAACAGATTCTAAATCAGTCTTCGTTTATTAAAAAAAAAAAAAGCAGAGAAGCATGAGCATAAATTCTGAGTTCTTGTGACCGCCATGCATGAGCTCCCCAGTGATAGGCACAGTCATGTGTTTGGTAATATTTTCAGGACAGGCCAGCATCAAAGGTAGCCTTTGGGCGTTCACCTTCTAAGGCTCACCTCAGAACTGGCAGATGAGCGCCCACCCCTCTTTCTCCCACCTAACAGGGCATTCTGGTGACCACAGGGCCTCAGTCCCCAGCTCTAGGGAAAGCCTGGTCCGCACATCCTGCAGCTCCGCTAGGCGGAGGCCTAGCGGTTTCCTCATTAACGTTGCACAAGGACAATAGCTCATCAAACCCACCGAAAGCCCCCGGACCCGTCGCCGAGCCTGGGCTGGCGGGGGATGAGGCTGAGCGACTCCTCCTAGAGGTGGTTATGTGGAGAAGGAGCAATCCCTTCTCCCTCCTCCTCCTCCCCCCGCTACTATCCGCGGCCCGGAGAACTGCCGCTTGCCGCCATTGACACGCACAGATAAAACCCAAAGAAAGGCAAACAGTCCTGCCCGGCACCGGCGCGGCGCGGGCTGAACCTGCGGCCGCGGATTGGGGCGCACAGGCCACCGGGCGCCCGGAGCCCGCGGCGCAGCACCAGGTGAGCCCGCCATGCCCATGGCATTATTGTTCGGGGCTCCGGGGGTCTGGAAACAAAACCTTCTGTCCGGGCAGTGCCGGGGCCGGAGAGACCCAGGGCGCCTCCCCCTTCAGCCGGCGCGGGTGCATCTCCGGTAGCCGACCCACCCACCTCTGCAAAAGAAATTAATAAATCGATCTACCCAACTTGCTTCCTAGGGAGATAAAGGGGGGGGGGGTTGCTAAAGACGCCGAGATATTCCCGCAGCCGGCCAGGGGCCCGGGCATCCTTGGCGAGGGAGGAGGGAGATGGCGGGATGCACGGTCCCGCCCGGCCCGGCCCGGCCCGGCCCGGCCCGACGTGCAGGGAGCCCGGGGCGCGAGGACGCGGAGCTCCGGGCGCAGGGTAGGGAGGAGGGAGGCGCCCCGGAGCTGCGGGGGACAGGGCGGGGGACGCGGGCTGCGCAGGGCCCCGGGCGCGCGGCCCGGGCCTCCCGGGTGCAGGGCTGACAATGGAGGCTCTGGCGAAGGGGAAGGGCGGCGATCGCAGCGGGCGGCGCCGGGGAAGGTCAGGCCCGGGCCGCGGGGCGGCGCGGACGGCGAGCCGGGATGCTGTGCGGGCCCCCGGGCGCCGCGGCGGAGGAGGGCGCCGGGCCGGGCACTCCCCTTGGGTTCCCTTTCCGGGGCGCCCGGTGCTTCCACCGGGAAATGGCGGCTCGCCCTGCCTGTCCCAGTTGCTTGATTTGCGCGGGAAAGTAATAATGATAATAATGATAATAATAATAATAAACAATAACAATAACGTGAAGGAAAGGAGAATAAAGTCGATTCCGGAAAAGCGGGCCCCGGGCGCCTCCCAGGCTGCCAGCGCGCCATCCAGGTCCTCCCCATGCCAGCCCCGCCAGCCTGCCATCGCTCCCACGGGTGTCTCTCCACACCTTTCCTCATGGGGGCGCCCTCAGCTCCTGCCCTCTTTGTTCCTCTCAACAATGGCCAGAGGGGCATCGGTGCCCCCCAAACGCCAGATGAGCCTCTGTCTCCAAGAGCTTTGCATCGTTCATTGTGCCCGGGTGAAGTGGGCCACCCGTGGGCCTAATTTAGGCCTGGCCATTTGCTGCAGCGTTTGTGCAGCGGCCCCCAAGGGATGGACTAATAAGGGGGGGGGGCAGTGGAAAGGGACCCAAAAGCCAAGCCCGGGTCCCCTGGGTGTTGGGGCGCAATGGGAACCCGGCTCCGCAGCCCTGACTGGAGGGCAGTACCCCAGCCCCTGAGGCCTTCATCCACCGTGGCAAATGGTGGTCTCAGTGCAATCACATGTGTTTGTGTTGAAAGGCAATTGTATACCGTCACTGGGCTCTGCAGTTGCTCCTTAAAATGGTTCAGTGGGTGAAAGAAAAAGAAAACGTTATTAAGAGCGAGATGTCTTCATTTAGGCTGTCTCCAAACAAACTAAGCCCGGTGTTAAGGCTCAGTGTTCGCGCACCCGCACGTAAAGCTAACCCCCTCATCCCTTCAGGGAACTCTGGTAACTGAATACTCCGAGATTTGTTAACTGTGGTTTTAGATTTTCAGAAATGTTACCATTTTGGAATTGGAATATTAGCATTGCGCTGTAGGAAATTGTACCTTAATAAAATAATCCCTATCTTCAAAAATCCCTTTCCTGCATCCAAATCACATCTCGTGCTGGTTTCCCTCGCCTTTGGTTTTTCCTGCTATAACCGAAGCTCTGTCTCACCTGGGTCCCCTTCGCCCGCAGCCTTCAGACACTATTCATGCTTTCTGCCATTTCAGAACTCTATAGAGAATTTACCTCTGTGGAGCCAGAAAGCCCCAAGGATCCTGGCCCTACTCCATTTTCTGTCTAGTCCCCGGGGTTTGCCAGGCGCCTTTGGTCCGCTGTGGCCCTGTCCCCGCTAGCTATTGTCTGGAGTAACCACGTCTGTTTTCTCTGCCCCCTGCCAGCAAAACAGGAGGTGAATTCTGTCGCAGGCAGCTTTAAATGAAAGCTATCTGTACCTACAGGGAGGCCGGGGCAAAAATTTGACTCTCTTAAGAATGTTTTTCATTCTTAAGGAAAAAAACCTCAAAGTTAGTGGCAGTCTTGGGAAGTGCTCTTGGAAAGTGTGTATTGCAAAGATTTGGAGAAATAAAGTTTGGTTAGGAATCATTCCGCAAGTTTTCCCTGATCTCACACAGCTATGGCGGAGGGAAGCAACACAGATGCTGGAAGCTTCCCAGGGCAGGCCTAGGAGATGTAAAAAGGGGTTACAAGTGACATCAGTAAGCTAGTAGGAAATCAGATATTTTCATACTCTACCTTGAGGTGTGAGTGTTGATAAAGACCATCAAGATGGCAAATTGGCACTTTTTAAAAATCGTGTGTGTGTGTGTGTGTGTGTGTGTGTGTGTGTGTAGTATATGAATATGTTTGTCTCAGGGATCAAACTCAGGTCCTCAGGCTTGACGGCAATCACCTTTACCTTCTGAGCCATTTTGTTGGCCCAGCACTCCATTTCTTGATATAAATCCTAAAGAGGCTGCACACAAGGACACTCATTGCAGAGTTTTGGTAGTTTCAACACTGAAAACAAGTGAACAGCCATAAGTTAGAAATGTGTGGCCGGGTGTGGTGGCGCATGCCTTTAATCCTAGCACTTGGGAGGCAGAGGCAGGCGGATCTTTGTGAGTTCAAGGCCAGCCTGGTCTACAGAGTGAGTTCCAGGCTAGCAGGAGCTACATGGAGACCCTGTCTCCAGACCAAAAAAAAAAAGAAAAAGAAATGTGATATAATCACTGTTGCATCTCTATTCTGGAATGTTAGACATCTATTTATTTATTTATTTATTTATTTATTTTTGGTCTTTTCGAGACAGGGTCTCCTTGTAGCCCCAGCTGTCCTGGAACTCGCTCTGTAGACTAGGCTGGCCTTGAACTCACAAAGAACCACCTGCCTCTGCCTCCCGAGTGCTAGGATTAAAGGTGTGCACCACCACGCCCAGCTAGGCATCCCTTTAAAAGAAGAAGAGATGGCTCGGCAGTTAAGAGCATTGGCTGCTCTTGCAGAGGACCCAGGTTCAGTTTCTAGCACCCACATGGCAGTTAACAACCATCCATAACTCCAGTTCTAGGGGATCTGATGCCCTCTTCTGGCCTCCATGGGCATTGTATTTACATGATGCACTTACATACATACATGCAATCACTCATATACATAAAAATAAACAAAATTGTATAAAAAGAATGAACCCAATGTGATATATGGAGACAGAGAAAATCACCCAGGCATGCTATTTAAAATTTAAAAAGCAAATTGCAGGACATGATACTACATAGTACTGTTGGTGTAAAACAAAGTGAAGCTAGATCTCCATAAATTAAAATACTATATAAATGTGTAGACACAGTGCAAACAAAGTGGAGAATACAAAACCGGAGCAACTTGGGGCTGGAGAGATGGCCTAGCGGTTGGGAGCACCGACTGCTCTTGCAGAGGACCTGGGTTCGATCCCCAGCACCCACATGGCGGCTGAGAACCATCTGTAACTCCAATTCCAGGAGAACTCCAGTTCCAGGGGAACCAAATGCCCTCTTCTGACCTCCGTGGCATTGCACGACACTGGTGCACAGACCTGCATGCAGACAGTACATTCATACACATACAAAATAAATAAAATAAAATTTAAAAAACCGGAGCAACTGCCAAGAGGGCTTGTGTTTACACCCTATCAGTGGTGGTATTTGATATTGTACACCTTGACTTAATTTGAGGATTGCTTGGACAACTAGATGCACTTAGTAATTTTAATTTTTTATTTTTTTTGCACTTAGTAATTTTAAAGTGATTGATAGAGCATGTAAATGAAAGCCACAAAATGCCACGACAGTTTTTAAAGGGAGAAAAGGATACAGACTAGAAGGAACTGGGCTAGGCTTCACAGAGGAGGTTGCGGGGTGGGGATGGGAGGGGCCTGGAGGGGAAACGGTTCCAGCTGCGCACTATAGTTGGCTTTCTCTCATTTCTTCCGTCCACAAGGCCTAGCGTTCCCACTTGCTCTACCGAGTTCCAGTTGAAGGCTGAGCTGGAAGAGCACAGTGTTCTTTATCATGCTGACTCTGTGAACATCTTACATAGAAATCTAAGTGGATCAGGAAAAGAGCACAAACCAAGGGAGAGGCGGGTCTCTTTTGCTTGTTTTGTTTTTTGTCAGGGTCTCTTGGAGCCCAGGCTGACCTTGACCTCCCTATAGAGCAGAGCTAAGAATGATCTTGAACTTGGGTCTCCTGCCTCAGCCTCCCTGGGCTGGGACCGCAGGTGTGCAGGGCCATGCCTAGTTTATGAAGTACTGGGGATCAAAACTAGGTCTTGGTGCTGCTCTGCAAGCTCTCTACTGAGCCACATCCCCAGTCCAGGGAGTCCCGGTAGCACTGAACAGTGTTTTGAGGAATGGCAACACCTTGAAGATGAGAAATTTCTCTTGGCTACACTTTGAGACATCTCTTGGGAATTAAATTGGAGGGAAAGATGGGAATTTGAGAATATAGTTTACTTCTTTTTTTTTTTTTTTTTTTTGAGACAGGGTTTCCCTGTAGTCCCAAATGTTCTAGAATTTGCTATGTAGACCAGGCTGGCCTTGAACTCACAGAGCTCCACCTGTCACTGCCTCTGCCTCCCAAGTGCTGGAACTAAAGGCATGCTACCACACCCAGCATCAAAGTTTTAAAAAATATTTTTATTACTTTTTTTTTAATTTAGTGTGTGTGCACATGCCCCAGACTGCATGTGGCGAACAGGGGACAAGTTTCAGGATCACTTCTCCCCTTCCACATGTAGGTTCTGGGAATGAAATTCGGGTCTTCAGGCTTGGTGGCAAGCGCCTTTACCTGCGGAGCCATCTTGCCAGCCTTAAAAATAGCTTTTAAAGCCAGGTGTGGTGGTGCACACCTTTAATCCTAGCACTTGGGAGGCAGAGGCAGGTGGATCTTTGTGAGTTCAAGACCAGCCTGGTCTACAGAGTGAGTTCCAGGACAGCTGGGGCTACAGGGAGACCCTGTCTCAAAAAAAAAAAAAGCTTTTAAAGCAAGATATCTAAGTGGTTTCTTTTGATTACTCAGTTAAGGAGTATTTTAAAAATGTTTTCCTTGGGCTGGAGAGATGGCCCAGCAGCTAAGAGCTGCCTGGGTCAGAGTCCCTTGGATGGTGACTCTGGACATGTCCTCAGCCTCTGCTTTTTTCCTGAAAGATGGGGTAAGTGGCCTGGAGAGATGGCCCAGTGGCTAAGATCACTGTTTGCCCTTGCAGAGGACCTGCGCTCACATGATGGCTAACATACATTGTACGCACATGGTGCACTTACAGACATGCAGGCAAAACACTCATATGCATAAAATAAAAGAAAAACATTTTTTTCTTATTTTTAAAAATTTTTACTTATTTTGTATGTGTATGAATGTACTGTCTGCATGTAGGTCTGTGAACCCGTGTTGTGCAATGCCGCGGAGGTCAGAAGAGGGTGTTGGATTCCCCTGGAACTGGAGTTAAAGACAGTTCTCAGCCGCCATGTGGGTGCTGGGGATCGAACCCGGGTCCTCTGCAAGGGTAACCAGTGCTCTTAACCACTGAGCCATCTCGCCAGGCCATTTTCCCCATCTTTCAGGAAGAAAGCAGAGGCTGAGGATATGTCCAGAGTCACCATACAAGGGACTCTGACCCAGGCAGCCTGCCTGTGCTGTGTCCCGGCATTCCAGTGATTCCTGGGCTGCACTTATTGGACACAAATTTTTATTTATGGAACTGCTCATTTGCTTATTTGCATTGCTATTTTACTCTGCTGTGACAAATGACAGATCAGGAGAATCTGATGGAGCCACACAGCATGTGCTCTAAACTGTCTCGACACAAAGTGTTAAATAAGATAAATCTGGCCGGGTCTTTGAAGCCCCTACTGTTCATTTAGCCATCTCTCCATCCATCATACTTTGCCCGATTTATTTGACTGGCATTGCCAATTTGGACCAGAAATGGAGTAAGTAATTCAAGTCAAAATTCCCATAGTTTGACATAAATGTGTTTAGAAATGCGGGGCTGGAGAGATGGCCTAGCGGTTAAGAGCGCCTACCGCTCTTGCAGAGGACCTGGGTTCGATCCCCAGCACCCACATGGCGGCTGAGAACCGTCTGTAACTCCAAGTCCAGGAGAACTCCAGTTCCAGGGGATTCCGAGACCCTCTTCTGACATCCGCGGCATTGCACGACACGGGTGCACAGACCTACATGCAAAAACAGTACATTCATACACATAAATAAATAAAATTAAAAAAAAAAAAAAAAGAAATGCACAGCGACCACCAACCAGGGGACGTACACTTGCCCAATCCTGTGATATCACAGGATTAGCTAAACTGGCTGTGTTTTTTTAAACATTTATTGTGTGTGCATGTGTGTGTATGTGTGCGCGTGTGTGCGTGTGTGTGAGTATACATGCTACTGCATGCATGTGCCACTAAGTTTGTGGAGATCAGAGAGGACGACTTGCAGAAGTCAGCTCTCTCTGTTCGCCATGTGGGTCTTGGGCATCAGATCTCAGGCTTGGTAGCACATACACTCACCTGCTGAGCCATCTTAACAGCCTGGTCATTTTGTTTTGTTTTGTTAATGTTTTTATTATTTTCATTTTATGTGTATGAGTGTATTGCCTGCATGTAAGTGCACTCATGTTGTACAATGCTCACAGAGGCCAGAAGAGGGTGTTGGATTCTCCTGGAGCTAGAGTTATGGACAGTTATTAGCCCCCATGTGGGTGCTGGGAACCAAACCCAGGTCCTCTGCAAAAGCAGGCAGTGCTCTTACCCACTGAGCTGGGCGATACTGCCAGTGGAGCAGGCACAGAATAATGGAACTTTTATTTTCAGTGACCTTTGCTCCTCTCTAAAACATATTAAATAACCGTGGTGGTCTACAGAGAAATCAAGCTCAATACCTTCTGCAATAGACAACAACAACGTTTAGGTCAAATGATAATTTGCTGTGTTCCCCATCAGCATAATCAACTGAAGTATTTCCCTGCCCACCCCTTCACTGAGGGGGACTCTGTGTGTGCGTATGCATGCATGTGCTGTATGTATGATCACGTGTTTGTGTAGGTGTATGCATATGCGTGTACACATTCATGCCTGTGCTTGTGGAGCCCAGAGGCCAGCACTGGGTATTTCCATTAAGTACTCTCCACCTTTTTTATGTCTATTTATGTGTAATTTACATGTGCATACATACGCTCCATGGGACATATGTGGAAGTCAGAGGACAACCGTTGGGAGTCAGCTCTCTCCTTCCACCATGTGTGTTCTGGGGGCTGAACTCAGGCTTGGCAGCGAATCCCTTTATCTGCTGAGCAAATCTTACCAGCCCCACCCACCACCTGATTTCTTTTTTTTTTTTTAACATTTTTTTTATTGATGCTTTGTGCATTTCATACATCATTTTCCAATTCAGTTCAGGCATATCTCCCCTTCCCTTCACCCCCACCCCCACCCCAACCGAGATCATGCATTTTGCCATGACTGTCCTGCATATCTCTCTCAGTTGTTTTTTTTTCCATTTTTTAGCTATAAGTGATAATCCATGAGTACAAGCATCCTTCATGTAAAACCAATTTGCAGGCTGTTGTGCCCAAACACCCACAGCCCCACCTTCCAGCGGGGGGTGAGGGGTTGTATGTTCAATCAGGTTAATCAAATGAGGGTCCAGACTACATTGCTGTAGTTTCACCCTTCACCCCAATCGCAGCCCTTACATTCTACCACGCCCCCTCTTCCTCAGATTATTCCCTGGGCTTAGAAAATGGGCACAGGCCACCACCTGATTTCTTAAGACAAAATTTCTCAGCAAACCTGGAGATGTCTAATTTGAGTAGGACAGGTCTAGGGATCTTCCGTGCTAGGATTACAGACTCAGGCCTCTGCACCTGATCTTTTTATGCTGGGGATCCAAACTCTGGTCCTAAGGTTTATAGGGCCAGCCCAATAGCAGCCATGCCATCCCCAGCTCCCTAAACAGGACATTACCTTAGCTGTTCTGTAATTGACAAGCTAGAAGGTTATCTTGGCAGATGGAGACCGAACAGCTCTAGTGACAAATTAAGGAAATTTTTTTCAGGCCTGGTTTCTTTTTTCAGTGATCCCCGAAGCAACAGTGACTTAGAAAGAAAGCTGTGGGGTGTGACCAGGCTTTCCTGGGTGTTGTGTCTCTGTGATTGTAACAGATGAGGGCCGGGTGGAGTTATATATGGAGCGTCTTTCTGGAGGACCTCAGAAGTCAGCAGGTGTGGGGGCTGGAGAAATGGCTCAGCAGTTAAGAGCACTGGCTGCTCTCGCAGAGGACACAGGTTCAGTTCCCAGCACCCACATGGCAGCTAACAACCATCCATAACTCCAGTTCCAAGTGACCTTTGCCCCTTCTGGCCTCCATGGGCAGTGTCCGACATGGGTGCACTTACATACATGCAGGCACTTACATACATGCAGGCAAAACTGTCATAGGTATAAAACAAATTTTTAGGTCTTTTTGAGACAGGGTCTCCCCGTAGCCCCAGCTATTCTGGAACTCACTGCGTAGACCAGGCTGGCCTTGAACTCACAGAGATCTGCCTGCCTCTGCCTCCCAGGTACTGGAATTATAAAGGTGCACCATCATGCCAGGCAAAAAAAAATTTTTTTTTTAATTAAGAAGTCAGTAGGTATAATGTTCTCGGGTAGAACTCAGTGGAGAACAAAGCAGGTTTCCAGGCAGCTCCCTCCCCCTGTAGCAGGAACAGCCCCCCCCCCAACTTGTTATATTGTGAGAGCTCCTACAAACCTTTGTTCAAGCCAAAGAGAAGTTCTGAAAGATCTATTGATTAACCTAAGGGACACCCAGAGCTGGTCAGTGCAAAACTGGAGGCCCACCAAGGTTCACTTCTCTGCCACTGCTGAGTCCCCGAGGGTACGCTGTGTGGCCAGTGGGAGAGCCTTGCTGGTGCCGCACTCGGGAGCTGTGGGAGAGCCACGCACCCGTAATCACCATCAACAGCATGGAGTGCTGCAGTGAAAAGAAAAGCCACAGCCACTACAAGAGGGCTGAATGGCAGGGAAACAGCGGGGAGCTGTGGGCAGGGGAGGAGTTGAAGAGAGGGCTCAGGACCAAGGATAGATGTGCTTAGCACAGACTCCTGGTGTGGGTAGGAGAACAGACACTTGGTGCTACCTGACCCAAACTCTGCATCCTTCACTGCCAGCTGAACAGCTCATCTTAGCTCAGACAATGCCAGTCCTCTGTCCGGGAACCTCAAAAGACACTGCTCACCAGAAATCCCACTACTACTTAGAAATTACCAGATTTAGAGTCAACAGAACAGTTTGTCTATGACTCCCATTCGTCCATCCTCAGAGAGCAAAAAGATAACAGAGGCTGGGCTAGACCCACCGAGGGTTTTGTGCACATTTTGATTCCCATCAATAAATAGATTCAGGCCAGCGAGATGGCTCAGTGGGTGAAGGCACTGGTCCCGGAAGCCGGACTGCAGGAGTTCTCCTCTGACCTACACACACACAATGTGACATGTGCACTGGTCACGGAAGCCTGACCTTAGGAGTTCCATCTCCGGAAGCCACATAAGGTGGGAGAGGACAGATTCCACAAAGTTCTCCTCTGACCTACACACACACAATGTGACATGTGTACCCATGCCAGCACACACACACACACACACACACACACACACACACACATATACACCACACATGATACATGATAGATGGATAGATAGATAGATAGATAGATAGATAGATAGATAGATAGATGATAGATAGATAGATGATAGACAGATTCCAAAGGTAGATTAGCTCATTTTCTGATTGGCTTTTTCTGGGGTGTATTCTGAACTCAAATTTAAAAAATTATTAGCCAGCTGGGCATGGTGATGCACACCTTTAACCCCAGCACTTGGAAGGCAGAGGCAGGTGGATCTCTACAAGGTCAAGACCAGCCTGGTATACATCGTGAATTACAGGACAGTTAGGGCTACAGGGAGATCCTGTCTCAAAAAAAATTATTAGCATTTCTCATCCAACTAGTACCATTAGTGGCCAAACATACTGATCTTAAAACAGCATGAGTCAGGGCTGAAGAGATGGCTCAGTGGTTAAGAGCACTGGTTACTCTTGCAGAGGACTCAGGTTCGAATCCCTGCTCCCACATGGCACCTAACATCAGTCTGTAACTCCAGTTCCAGGAAACCCAACACCCTCTTCTGACCTCCACAGGCATTGCACAACACGGGTACATTTACATACATGCAGGCAATACAGTCATACACATAAATAAAAATAATAAATTCTGGGGGCTGGAGAGATGGCTCAATGGTTAAGAGCGCCAACTGCTCTTGCAGAGGACCCTGGTTCGATTCCCAGCACCCACATGGTGGCTAAGAACCGTCTTCAATTCCAGTTCCAGGGGAATCCAATGCCCTCTTCTGATGTCTGTGGCATTGCACAACACAGGTGCACCAACCTGCATGCAAACAGTACACTCATACACATAAAAAATAATAAAATAATAATAATAAAATTTTAAAAATTAAGCCAGCAGAAGGTTAGTTGGGAAGGAACTACATTGCAACAACAACTTTTCTGTTGTTTGAAGAAATCATAGCTTAGGTTTGACAATGACAAAAAATTGTGTCGAGAAGTCACAGTGTCTGGGGAAATGACATCGAGGTTCTTGCTGTCCAAGTACAAGGATCTGAGTCTCCAGAACCCACATTAAGAAAAGTCAGGTTTGGGGGCTGGAGAGATGGCCAGCGGTTAAGAGCACCGACTGCTCTTGCAGAGGACCCGGGTTCGATCCCCAGCACCCACATGGTGGTTGAGAGCCGTCTTTAACTCCAGTTCCAGGGCAATCCGATGCCCTCTTCTGACCTCCGCAGCATTGCACGACATGGGTGCACCAACCTACATGCATACAGTACATGCATACACGTACAAGAATAAAAAAAAAAAAAAAAAAGTCAGGTTTCAGCCAGGCATGGTGGCACGCACCTTTAATTAATCCCAGGTAGAGGTAGGCGGATCTCTGTGAGTTCAAGGCCAGCCTGGTCTACAGAGCGAGCTCCAGGACAGCTGATACTAAAAGGGAGACCCTGCCTCAAAAATACCAAAAAAAGGAAAAAAACTAAAAAAAGAAAAAAAAAGATAAAAGAAAAGTCAGGTTTCAGTGGGACATGGTAGCACACACCTTTAGTCCCACACTCAGGAGGCAGAGGCAGGTGGATCTCTCTGTTCTAGGCCAACTGGGATCCTGTCTCAAAAAACCAACAAGTAGGGCTGGAGAGATGGCTCAGCGGTTAAGAGCACCGACTGCTCTTGCAGAGGACCCGGGTTCGAATCCCAGCACCCACATGGTGGCTAAGAACTGCCTTTAAGCCAGGTGTGGTGGTGCATGCCTTTAATCCCAGCACTTGGGAGGCAGAGACAAGCAGATCTCTCTGAGTTCAAGACCAGCCTGGTCTGCAGAGTGAGTTCCAGGCCAGCTAGGGCTGTAGAAAAAAAAAAAGTAAACAAACAAAATGAGGCTTTGTGGCGCCTATTTGTAATCGTAGTGCTGGGAGCTGCAGACAGGTGGATCCCAGGGTTTTCTGGCCAGCCTAGTCAAATACCAACCAGAACCCCAGGACAGTGAAAGACCTTGTCTCAAAAAAACAAGATGCACAGCTCCCAAAGGATGACTCTGAGGTCGACCTCTGATCTCTACATGTATGCATACACAAGCACACACACACCTCACATACACAAAATGTCCTCAAGTCCTAGAGAAATTCTAAATTTATCCACCCAGCTCCCATCTCTTCTCAGATCCTCAGGAATGACCGAGGTCTCCCACATTCTCTGCTTCTGAATCACAAAGACCCTGTGAGTTCCTCACTCCATGGCGTGAATCGAAATCCCTTTTAAAAAGAGAATGATTTGTTATCCAATCATATAATTTAAATCAATTGGATTAATGCTTGGTTCTCATGTTCATGGTTGGTTAATTTGGTTAATTTGATCTGCATGTCATTTTGATGAAATTGCATTTGATGTTGCTCTTTACGCAATAAATTGTTACTGAGTTTTAACATATATGACGGTAAAATTATTGACTGTTCTCATTCACTTAAAGATGGCCTTGAAAGAAAATGGTTTGAAATGTATTACTTGTGCAATAATGGCTTGCCCTTGGAGTTCATAAATCGAAGTGCAATACAGCAAGTGATTTAGCTGGTATTACTAAAATGGTTTTTACAGCTACAGAATAATGCTAACAAACTATTATTACAGGGTAACACACCAAAATATGTTAGAAGTCTATTAGGTGTGAAACTGCCTAAAACTTGATTTCCTATTTCACCCCCCTTTAAAATAAATTTCCACATATATTTTGTATATTCATATTGGATTCTTTTATTTATTTCATTCTATTTCATCTCATTTCATTTTCCCAAAGGACACTTTTGAACTGATAGGGAAAAGCTGTACATGGCAGTGTCTGCTTCATTTTTCATAAATATTTACAATCTACAATATTCTGAATGCAACAGAGTGGGGGGAATTTCACAGATACCACCTAGGAGCACACTGAATAAATTTTCCCAGTTTTAAGATGGTCCATGAATCCACTGGAGCTGATGCTGGGAACATTTCAGAAAACAGTATTTAAAGGTTTGTGGGGTTTTTTTTCCATTGATTTTCATCATTAAAAAGCTAAAAGACTTCTTATTTCTTGATTTCAAATAACTTATACGAAATCGTTTTTATTATATAGTTCTGAAAAAAAGGACCTCAAAAAAAATAACTTAAAGTGGCCTTATAATCCTATGTTCTTTGGCAAAATGGTAACATCTGTCTACAAAAACAAATGTCACCTAGATACCTGGCTAGAACCACTGCCCAGTCCGCTCTTCTTTCCTCCCACGCCTCCAGTCTTTTTCTTGAGACAGGGTTTCAGTGTGTAGCCCTGTCTGTCCTGGAACTTACTCTGTATTTTATGTAGGTGCATGGCTTTTGTTTGTTTGTTTGTTTTTGGTCTTTTTGAGACAGTCTCCCTGTAGCCCCAGCTGCCCTGGAACTATGTAGAGCAGGCTGGCCTTGAACTCACAGAGATCAGCCTGCCTCTGCCTCCCAAGTGCTGGGATTAAAGACGTGCGACACCATGCATGGTGTGCATGTATGTTTTACATGCATGTATGTAACTGTACCACATCCAAGCAATGCCCACAGAGGCCAGAAGAGGGCATCAGATCCCTTGGGAACTGGAGTTACAGGTGGTTGTTACCCACCCTGTAGGTGCTGAGAACAGAACCAGGTTCTCTACAAGAGCAGCCAGTGCTCTTAACAGCTGAGCTACTCTCCAGCCCCTGAAACAAATTGGCGGGGGGGGGCGAACACCTATGGCATACATGTGGAGGTCAGAGGACAACCGTGGGTGTCAGTCCTTGACCTCTGTCTACCTTGTTTGAAGAAGGGTCTCTCTTTTGTTGTTCATCTCTACATATGACAGGCTACTGGCTGCCAAGTGTCCAGAGATCCTTGTATCTCTGCCTCTTGTCTTGTTGTGGGGGGGTCACTGTCAGTACTACTACTGTGCCTGGGATTTGAATTCAGTTCTTCATGCTCTAACCCACTGCATCATTTCCTCACCCCCCCCAATTAAAACTTTTTACACACAAAATAAATAGGTGGGAATAGCTCAGTGGGTTCGAGTACTTGCAACGCAAGCATGAGGACCTGAGTTCAGATCCCCAGCACCAGATAGGGCCAGGTGTGGTGGCGCACGCCTTAATCCTAGCACTTGGAGTGCAGAGGCATGGAGGATCTTTGTGGGTTCAAAGCCAGCCTGGTCTACAGAAGAGTTCAGGAAAGGCTGGGGCTCAGGGAGACCCCTGTCTCAAAAAGACAAAAAAAAAACAAAGAGCCATGATAGGGGCTGGAAGAGTGGCTAGTGGGTTAAGAGCTCTGCCCTCGGAGGACCGGGTTCGATCCCGCACCCACATGGTGGCTGAGAACCATCCTGTACTCCATTCCAGGAGAACTCCAGTTCCAGGGGAATCCGACACCTCTCTGTCTCTTCTGACCTCCGCGGGTTGCATGACACGGTGTACAGACCTGCATGCAGAACAGTACAGTCATACCAAAATAATAAATAAAATTTTTTAAAAACCAGAATAAAGCCGTGGCAGGGTGGTGCATGCCTTTTAATCCTACACTTGGGAAGCAGAGCAGGCAGATCTTGTGACTTACAAGGCCAGCCTGTCACAAGCAATTACCAGGACACCTGTGGACTTACAGGAGACCCTGTCTCTAAAAAGCAAAAAAAGAAAAAAAAAAAAGGTCGGGACAAGCCGCAAGGTGGCCTGCATCATTCTTATAAAATCCCAGCACTGAGATGCAGAGTTCTAGAAATCTCTATGAGAGGAAGGCCACTCTGGTCTACATATTGAAGGTCCAGGCCACTGGATGACAGATGCCAAAAAAAAAAAAAAAAATAATTAATTTTAAAAACAGGTTTTTTTTTTTTTTTTTTTGTTTATATTATTTTTCATAATGTTTAGATGAATGTTATTGTCTGAATGTAGGTTATGTCACCCATGTTTGTGAACAAGCCACGGAGGTCAGAAGGAGGGGTCTCGGTATTGCCCCCTGAAACTGAGATTCCCTGGAATGGAGATTACAGACAGCTTCCTCGCAGCAGCCGCCACAGTGGAGCTGGGATAGAACCGGGTCCTTCTGAACAAGAGGAGTCGGGTGCTCTAACCGGCAGGGCTATCTCTCGGAGCCCGTTAATAAACCATTTAAAAAGTACCTGGTTCTTGCTTGGGGCCTGGAGAGATGGCTAGAGTGGTTAAGAGTACTGGGTGGTCCTTGCAGAGGACCCGGTTTCAATCCCAGCACCCAGCATGGACGCTAATAGCCATCCTAACTCCAGTTCCGAGGGATCTGACGCTCCTCTTACTGATCTCCATGGGGCACATGCATGGACACAGAGTATACACATGGTGTGTGTTTGTTTGTGGTTTGTGTGTGTGGTTGTGTGTGTGTGTGTGTGTGTGTGTGTAGGGTACACCTGTCCTTTGGTATTTGCACTTCATTCATCAGTCTCTGGTAGGAAGAGGTAACACCACATATTCAGCATATCCCATACCCATAGGACATGTCTATCCCTTTCCTGAGCTGTGCAGGTGCTTTCCTTGGCAACCACTTACTAACACTTATGCAGGGGGGGGAGGGGGGCGTCGATCCACTTACCAGTAACTGAAAAGCACAGAAGACTCTTAGTGGATTCACTCTATATCTTTGTTTGTTTGTTTTCACACCTTGAAATTTTATCCGTTAAAGTTTTATTTATTTTTTTATTGATGCTTTGTGTATTTCATAATAACATGTTCCAATTCAGTTTCAGGCATATATCCCTTTCCCTTCCACCCACACCCCACCACCCGACCCATCCCAGATCATGCATTCGCTGTAACTTTTCCGCATCTTCTCTGTTTTTTGTTGTTTCATTTTTTTTTATAACAATAAGTGATAAGTGTTAGTGAGTACAAGCATCCTTCATGTAAACCAATTTTGCAAGCAGCTTGCCCAAACCCACACAGCCAATGGGTCCCACCACATCCAGCGGGGGGGGGGCTGTATGTTCAAATCAAGTTGATCAAATGAGGTGGCCGTCCTGTATGTGGTGTTTCATCCCCATCGCACACCAGCGCAGCCCTTAATTCTACCATGCACCCCCTCTTCCTCAATTGTTCCCCCCTCAGGCTTAGAAAAGGGCACAGGTTAAGATGATGAAGCAAAACAGTCTACTTTCTCTGGAGTGTTATCTTGGTCCTCTAGGTCCGTTCTGACTGTTTTTCTTTTCATGGGCTGACAGCTTGTCCAGGCATAACTCTTTCAAATACTACTAATGAGGCATCACAGCAAATTAGATATATAGGTATTTAAACTACAATTCGGTTATGGTAGGTTCTTTGGTTATAGAAACAGTGTTTTGGATAGATGATGCTAATCCATGAATTACATTTTTTTTTATTTTTTTCTGATGAAAGTATAAAGGGTTCTTCATGTGGTTTAAATATACACTTTCCCAACCATAGCTGTTAAGACCTGATGTAGACATGGGAAAGATGAATGGAATGGAACCGCACTTGCAAGTGTACAGGATGCCTCTGGAATGCCAGAGAGTGTTGTACCAAAGGCAACCTAACAAAGAAAGCAATATATGGGTCTCCTTGAGTTCAAGCAAGACTCCAACGTCAGCACCAGCCAACACCGCAACCTGCCAGGAAATACTGTGCAACACTCTACATCTTTGTAAACCTGAATTCCTTGTTTGGGAAGCAGGGTAGGGAGCTTGCTTTGTTTGATTGATTGATTGATTGATTGATTGATTGATTGATTGATTTTTTTGACACCAGGTCTCATAACCCATGCTGCCCCTAAACCCTGTATGTAATTGAGGCTATCCTTGAACATCTGATTCTCCTGCCTCCATCACCCATCAGCCTATGAACTCTTATGAACCAACTTCTGACAGAGGTTAAGCTTCCTTATGAGAACCATTTGAAAGCGTATTTCAGAAGAATCAGGCATTTAGGAACAGGAAGACCTTAAGGATCAGTTCCCCAGCTTCCTTGCTGTATAGAGGAAACCCCTGGAGACTCAAACCAGTGACCTAGGGAGTGCAGACAGCAGGGTGCAGTGGAGAACAGGACCTTGCCAGGCCCTCCTGTTTCCCACCATGCATGCCTTCAACCCTGAGCCCTGCCAGCAGAAGGTAAACCCCATTTGGGGTGGGTCAATCCAGGTTGAGGTAGTCCATCCAAAGATCCTTTTCCTTCTCTATTTATCTTTGGTCCAGTCAAGTTGACAAACCAGGTATTAACCATCACAAGTCCACCCCTTTTTGCAACTTGACACAAATAAATAGCCTCTCCTTATGTTAGCTAAATTCAATTGAAACATGGCAAGGTCATAAGTCCACCTAATGTTTTAAGTGTCTCATGTGCAATTGAAAGCATTATATCTTAGAGGAGATGGTAATGTCCTTGAGGAACACTTAGTCCTTCAGTATCTAATACCTAAATATGACAATCACTTAAAACATATCTCAGTTAGCACATTTCAAAGGGAACAACATGATACTGTAATATATATATATATATATATATATATATATAGATAATTTTGAACATCTGTCGGTGCTTCACTTAGCCAATGCAAGAGGTTCTCTACTCTTCTGATCCCTGTTTCTGCACTAGTCCCAAGGCCTCCGCTGATTTTATGACAGCCCCATTCTTATCTCTACGACCCACTTTGTATTTCCTCCACCATCAGTAAGCACTCTGCAAGGTCTTGGCTCTTTACCTGGGGAGAGTGACCCATATCATTAATCCCTGTATAGGGTCTGGGCATTTTTTGTCCTTGTCTGGTTTGGGTTTTGGGTTTCCCATTGACCTTAATAATAGGACATGGTAGCAACCAAAGCATCACCTAAGGAATCTCCTGCCTTCAAGACATATTTTCCTTGCCCCCATTGTGGAGAAATGTCCCAATTCCCCCCTGGTAGTCTGGATCAATCATCCTCCTAGCTACTGTTATTCATTCCTAGCCTGTTGGCTTAAGGGCAGTAGAAGCCAAAGTGGCCAAGGGAAGTCTCTAGCTTCCAGTTCAATGGAAGTTTGCTATATCTCCTGGCAAATGCACTGCACCCCCATTGGAGCCAAACATCTAGACCAGCAGACACGAAAGTCTGGGTACAGGAAGCAAATTTTCCTACTGGGTCACTAGGAATGGATAGTGAGTGGAATCACCACCCACGTCCAACCCTTTTGGTTTCCGGCACCCATGATTCCTGGCTATAGGAGACAACAGACCATAAGTCAGATGCATGATTCAAAGCTATATATTGCTTGCTGGAGAACCTTGCCCCAGCCCTCCAGGGTATGTGTTACCTAATTGGCGACTGTAACTGTCTTCAAGAGGCCATTCAACCTTGTTCTATTCAAGCCAGCTGCTATTGGGGGTGGGGAACATGCTAAGACCAGTGGATACAATGACCATGGCACTCATTGTCCCACTTCATTTGGTGTGAAGGAGTTCCGTGGTCAGAAGTGATGTCGTAGGAATACCATGACAGGGGAAGGCAGTCTGTAAGTCCCTGGATGGTAGTTTTGGCAGAAGCATTATGTGCAGGAAAGGCAAATCCATAATCAGAATAAGTATCTGGTTCCTATAAAGGACAAAACACTGTCCCCTCACATGATGGAGTGGTCCAATTTAGTCAAACTGCACCATGGTGTGCTGGCTGGTCACCCCGGGGAATAGCACCATATGGGGGCTCAATGTTGTCTCGGCATGTTGGCAAATCTGGCACTCAACAGCAGCTTGTAGCCAGATCAGCTTTGGTGAATAGATGTCCATGCTTCAGAGCCCATCAATAACCTCCATCTCTGCCACCATTACCACTTTGTTCATAGTGCCCATTGAGCAACAACAGGGATAGCTGAGGAGAAGGGCTGACTGATCCATCAGAATGATCATCTATCTTCTTGATTAGTAAACTCAGCCGCTGCTGAGATCACCTTTTGATGATGCATTTACATGAGACACAAATATCTTCAATCCTTTGACCATTCAGAGAGCCTATCCAAATACTTCTCCCCAATTTGTCTTTCTCACCAATTTTCTCGTCATGCTCCTTCCAAGTCCCTGACATCCATCCAGACAAACCAGTTGGCTACAGCCACATGAATCAGTATATAATCGAACCTCTTGCCATTCTCCTTCACATGCAAAATGACACACCATGTGCACTGCCCGAAGTTCTGCCAACTGTGAAGACTTTCTTCGCCAGTGTCCTTTAAGGGTTGTTTCAGAAATAGGCTGTAATTGCTGCAGCTGTCCACTCGGGGTGGTGCCTGCATAGTGTTGCAGAACCATCAGTAAACCAGGCCCTATTTCGTTCTTTCCTCAGCAACTGACATAGGCAAGCCCAAACCACATGTAAGCCATAGGTGCATCTTAGCACAGGAGGCATTGTAACAGTGAGAGTGTGGTGGTATTGAATAGTGTCCCCCCAGAGCTTAAGATATTCAGCAATTTGGTTCAGTTCTAGTTGGTGGCACTGTGTTTTGGAGGTCTTAGAAGGTGTGTCCTGGGAAGGAAGTAATGTCACATGGGGCAGGCTAGTGAGTTTAAAACGAGCCCGGTGGTCTCTAGTCGCCCTCTCTCTCGCTTCCTGTGCTCAGTGAGATGTGACCCTCGTTGCTTGCCAGCTCCAGCTCCAGCCACATGCCTCCCGCCACAATGGACTCTAATTCCCTGGGAACCCACAATCGTAAGCTCAAATAAACTCTTCCTTTTATAAAGTTTCCTTGGTTCATGGTGGTTTTATCACAGCAACAGAAAATTGACTAATACAAGTGGACACCATAAGGCATTGTGGGCAACTTCTTCATGTAGTTTTGCTTGTGCCCCAGGGCCTGCCTGGGCCCTGTCACGTAATGTACCACTTCCATTTGATAATGGACTGTTGCTGTGCACCTCCTACTTTAGGTCTGGTGGGTCAGATAACACACCAGCTCATGATGGGGCAGCTTCAGGGTGCATGGTGACTGGGTGGCCATTGTCAAATGTTCAGTTTCCCACTAAGGCCAATAGCAGGTTAAGAGCTGTCTCTCAAAAAGAGAATAGTTGTTTTGCAATGAAGGGGGCCTTACTCAAAATCCCAAGGGCCCTCTGCTGTGATTCCCCTATGGGAGCCTGTCACAGACTCCAGACGGCATCTCGTATCTGGCCACTGATACCTCAAAGCACCATTGAGTCTGCTGGATCATATGGCTAGGAGGCAGAGCAGCCTGAACTGCACACTGGACCTTGTTGAAGGCCTTTCCTGTCCAAGCCCCACTCAAATTTGCTGCCTTACGATCACATGATATATGGGTCGTAATAACACACCCAGATGAGGAAAGTGCTGCCTCAGAATCCAAAAAGGCCACTCAAACGTTGTGCTTCCTTTCTTGGTGGGAGGGAGGGGCCAGGTGCAAACAACTTATCTTACCTAGAAGGAATGTCTCTGCATCTCCACTACCACTGAACTCCTAGAAACTTCATGAAGGTAGATGCCCCTTGAATTTTATTGGATTTATTTCCCAGCCTCCCGCTCATGCACATATGCTTTACACACAAGTCTAGACTAGCTGCTACCTTCTGTTCACTGGGTCCAATCAATATAACATCATCAATATAGTGGACCAGTTTGATATTTTGTGGAAGAGTCAGCGATCAAGATTCCTTCTACTAAGTTATGGCACAAGGCTGGAGAGTTAACATACCTTGAGGTAAGACAGTAAAGGTATATCTGTTGGCCTTGCCAGCTAAAGCAAATGCTTCTGGTGTCTTTATGAAACTGGTTATTGAGAAGAAAGCATTTGCCGATCAATAGCTGCATACCAGGTACCAGGAGACATATTAATCTGCTCAAGTAAGGACACCACATCTGATACAGCGGCTGCATTGGTGTCACTACTTGGTTTGAGTTTTTCGATAGTCAAACTGTCATTCTCCATGATCCATCTGTCTTTTGCACAGGCCAAATGGAGAGTTAAAATGGAGATGTGGTAGGAATCACCACCCTGCATCTTTCAAATCCTTGAGGGTGCCACTAATTCTGCAATCCTCCAGGGATATGATGAATGGTTTTTGGTTCACTATTATTTTCTTTTCTTTTCGTTTTAAATTTAATGTTATTTTGATGGAGTAGTTGAATGTACTGTCTGCATGTAGGTTTGGTGCACCGTGTCGGCAATGACGCAGAGGTCAGAAGAGGGTGTCAGATTCCCTGGAACCGCTGGAGTTACTCTCCTGGAAGTGGAAGTACATACGGTTTCTTAGCCCCATGTGGGATGCTGGGGATCGACCCCGGGTCCACTGCGGCAAGAGCGGTCGTGCTCTTAACCGCTAGGGCTATCTGTCCCACCCGGTTTCACATTTTCTCCTGGTAGAGGCAAGCACAAGTGGTGTTTCCATTTGGCTTTCCAACCATAATAAGCCCCTCATTCCCCACAGTCAGGAACCAATGTGAGGGATCTGCCAATTGCCAAAGTTTTATCTATCTCAATTATACATCTGGTACTGTGGGAAATAACCAATAGGATGAGTTTCTGAGACCCACTGGGCCCAGTGTGAGTTGGACTTCAGCCAAAAGCTCAATTATCACCTAAGACCTCCATAGGCCTCTACTTAACAGAGGCCACCCAATGCTTTTTAGGGGTTCTCCTGGAATAGTGGTCAACGTCAGACCAATACCAATAGGGCCTCGAAAAGTCTGATTTATCTTCCTGTTCCCCAGTGTACAGGTTACCACGTAGTAAAAGGCGCTAGGTCCCTCTGTGGAGGACAGGAGGAAGGTAAACGCATAACCTTTGAGTATTGTGTCAGGTCCTTCCTCATCGGAACATGGCCACCCCTTCATTCAAGAGGTTCTCCTTGGGTTGTGAACTGTCTCAAGTCTAGAAACTGGTAACTGGACAGGATTCACTACTACTGAAATCCATGTTGGCTTCCTGTCATTTGTTCGAGAGCTTTTCTGCTTATATAGATCAAATAGAAACTTAGTAGGCTTCTTATGTGTTTGGCTCCTGGGAAAACCATGATTAATTAACCAGTTTCCAAGATCATTTTAGGGTCAGCCATTATAGGAATATGTGTTTGCCTTTGTTGCCCAGTTATGATAACTAGGGGGGGGGAGGGGCGATAACTAAGCTCTCATCTGGCCTTTGGCAATTCAGTGCTGTCACCTGAAGCCTACCCTGAGGTCATGTTAAACCTATTACGTGTACATTTAATTTATGCAAGCGAGCAGCAACTTCTATAACTGTAAGATCTTGCATAAGAAATAGAGCAGCAGGGCTGGAGAAGATGGCCTAGCAGTTAAGAGGCGGCCGACACGCCGCTTTTGCAGAGGACACGGGTTCGTTCCCCATACCCACATGGCGGCCGAAACTGGCGAGACTCCACTTCCAGGAGAACTTCTCTCCAGTTCCAGGGAATCCGATACCTTCTTCTGACTCCAAGGGCATTGTACATACATGTTGCACTTATATACATTCAGGTTCAGGTATAATATTTATATACATAAAGTAAAAATACAGAAATAAAAAAAATAACAAAAAAAATAAAAAGAAATAGAATACAAAACCAAATCGCCTTTCAAATGATTTCTAGTGTCCTCTCTCAGTACTTTCCTCTTATAAACTCAGTGGAATGGCATGTACCTCTGGGCCTCACATGGTGGAGAATGTGGTTTTACACTTCAAATCCACTCAAGCATGCCCATCTCCCTGACCCTCACAATCCCTTCATACAATACTAAGCCAAGAATATCAGGCATCTCTAAATCGCTATTAGTAGGCCATGTTTTATTAAATACGTCAGCCAACCATGCAAATAAACTTTTAACACCTTTGTTAACCGTTCAGCTTTCCATGTTAAACCTAAATCTCTACTCAAGTGGGTTCATAAAATCGATAAACTCAGTCTGAGCCAATTTTATATTCCTTCCAAAATTATCCCACACCCTTAAAAAATCCATTCCCACACATATTCGTTAGGCTTTGTCTTCTGCCAGAATGAATCAGTGAACTCATTAATTTTTTTAGTGTTGTAGTGCACCTCCTCTTGGATCACACTTTCTATCTCACTTTCAGGGGCTTGCTTAGCCTTCAATCTGGTTATAGTCTAGAGGCAAACAAGTGCTGGGCCCTGAGGGACATTAGCAACCACTGGGGGGGGGGATTGGTTTCCTCAGACAAGGGTGGAGAGAGTGGGTTTTCAGGATGTGGGAATGCATTCTCTGCTGAGAGTGGGAAGATTAATTCCTCAAATAAAGAAAATCCCTCAGAACCCAAGGGTTTTGCACATCCTCATACTCGTCAGGCTTCTCCCACACATCTCATCCCAAAGTTCAGGGTTCCACCCTTTCCCCACCAGTGCTCTCACTTTGACTGCTGACACTCTTCATGGCTGGGAATTAAATTTGCATTGTAAATCAGCCAAACATATAATAAGGGCTCCATCTTGATTTTCTGCCACTTTAGCTCTTTGGCTGCTGGAGAGAAGATGCTCTTCCAGAGCTCACTTGGAAACTTTTAAACTGTTGTTTTGACTGGAGCTGGTCAATTTTATCACTGAGCTCCTTATTTTCCTCTATCACTTTATCCAGAGATGCTAGGAGCAACCAGGCAACATCATTATTTTCCTTATTTTTCCGCAATTTCTCAAACATTTTATATGTAGAGTCGCTAAGTTCCTTGCTTCTCACAAGAGGCAAGTTAGGTGAGTCAAATGGATCTATCTTCATTAATTACATCAAATAGTCTGCACCAAGGATTATCATTCTTCTTCATGCCACCAGGAGAGCCTTCAGTAACTCTAGGCTTCATTGGGTTGGAGAGCTGGCTCCAGAAACTACCAAGCCCACTAAAGAAATTCATCCTTTCAATTCTGTTTTTCTAGAACCACTTCTAGTACCAAAATCTGTATTAGTCAGGGTTCTCTAAAGAAACAGAAGCAACAGGATGAATATATAGCTATATACAATTTATTGATTTGCTCAGTGACAGAGCTCAAGTAGTCCAACAGTAGCCACGCTGCACTGGAGAGGCTGAGAATCCAGGGAACTGCTCAGTCCGCAAGGCTGGATGTCTCAGTAGTCCCAATCTGGTGCTGAAGGCCCAATGGATTCCAGGAGATCTGCCAGTCTCAGTACACGCTGGGATCCAAAGGGTTGATCACAGCAGCAAGACAAACTCACCAGTGAGAGAGAGGCAAGCCGCAGGAAAAAAGGGACCAGCTCCCTCTGCCATGGCCTTTTATACTGCCTGCCGGCAGAAGGTAATGCCCACATTTGGGGTGGGCCATCCAGGTTGAGGTAGTCCAATCCAAAGATCCTTTTTCTCTTATTTGTTCTTTAGTCCAGTCAAGTTGACACCCAGGATTAACCATCACAACACTATGTAATTAATTATATATTCTATGTTGTCATACCTATTATAATATATTACATCTAATATAAATCATATGGGATATAAAATAATATACAATGTAATTATTTGGTCCCTTGACCCACAGTTCAAGGCCATCGCAGTTCTATACAAAGACAGTGTCCAGGAAGCCTAGTTGCTTCTTCTTTGCTCAAAAGATAGCTTCCAGAAAGAACAGTGAATGTTAGCTCTGTCTGGCAGTACACTTCACCAAAGCCACCCATCTGTGCTGACATCAAATATCTCTCTCAGATCAGCCTGGATTCCACACCCCAAGGCTCAGAAGCTTGGGTTGGGTTGTGGCTTTCAGTTTGCTGTCTAGTTACTAGGCGCTACCATGTTCCATTAACACTCCCCTTTCTGGGTTTGTTTAAGTGTTTGTTCGTTTGTTAGTTTGTTTGTTTGTTTGTTTGTTTGTTTGTTTGTTTGTGAAGAATGCTACTTTGGGCCTGGGGATGTAGCTCAATTGGTAGAATGCTTATCTAGCAAAAGGAATCCCTGGGTTCTAACCCCAGCCCCCATTAAACCTGGGCATGGTGGTACATGCTTGTAATCCCAGTACTTGGGAGGTGGTGGTAGGAAGATCAGAAGTTCAAGGTCATCCTCAACTGGGGCCACAGGGGACCTCCGGGGATGGGGGCATATCTTTAATCCCAGCACTCCAGAGCCGAGGCAGGAGGACTCTAAGACTGAGGCCAGCCTGTGATGGTCTGTATAGCAAGTTCCAGGCCAGCTAGGGCTGCATAGTGAAACCCTGTCTAAAAGTAAATAAATAAAATAAAAATTTTAAAAGACTACATGGGGTTGGAGAGATGACCTAGTGGTTAAGAGCACCAACTGCTCTTGCAGAGGACCAGGGTTCGATCCCCAGCACCCACATGGCAGCTGAGAGCCGTCTTTAACTCCAGTTCCAGGGGAATCCGACGCCCTCTTCTGACCTCCGCAGCATTGCATGACACGGGTGTACAGACCAATATGCTGACAGTACATGCATACACATACAAAAAGAAATTTAAAAAATAAAAAAATAAAAAGACTACATGATTAGACTTCTTTATTACTGAAGTTAATGTAATTCCTGGGGCTGGAGAGATGGCTCGATGGGTAAGAGCACTGGCTGCTCTTGCAGAGGACCCATATGGCTGCTAATCCATCTGTAACACCAGTTGCAGGGGCTCTGAGGCCCTCTTCTGTCCTCTGAGGGCACTGCATGACACCGGTGCACTTACATGAATGCAGGCAATACCCTCATACACATAAAGTCGAAGTAATACATAAGCCAGCGTTACCCTGAGGCCGTGTGGCTGTACCTCTGCTGTTACCACCCAGCCTTCCTCAATCCTGCCTTCTTTCCTTTCCAGTATTGTGTAAGTGCCGGGAGGCCACTGTGTCAGCAAGCTGAGAGGGATACTGAGGCAAGATGTCAGGCCGGAGTGGGAAGAAGAAAATGTCCAAGCTGTCCCGGTCAGCCAGGGCCGGTGTCATCTTTCCAGTGGGGCGACTCATGCGTTACCTGAAGAAGGGGACATTCAAGTACCGGATCAGCGTGGGTGCTCCTGTCTACATGGCCGCAGTCATTGAGTATCTAGCAGGTATTTCCAGCACGCAGGGGACCTGCACTCAGGCCCCTACCCTCTGGGCCCCTTCATACTGGGGGAGGGGAGTTGGATGCTTCAATCACCTGGTGCCTGATTCAGAGACACTGAGGGTGGTGACAGGACTTCACCTGGCCTGTTGGCCAAGGTCAGCTTCTGAAGGCTACGGGGAAGAGAAAAGAATGTAAGAAAGACAGAAGATAGGGAACCCAGAGTCACACCCAGCAAGGGGTGACTCTCTGTAGCAAGTGTTATGTGTGAAAATCGTGGCTCGGGAGTAAGAGAAACCACAGGCACTATTTTGGTAAAGGGAGAGAGGAACTTCACTCTGCATCAAATTACTCATTAACTGCCCATGGGGGTGTTTTTGTATTTTGTTGGAGATTTGGGGGCCTGGTTTGTTTTGGGTTTTGGTATATTGGAAGTAGGAGGTGGGGGAAGTAGCTGTCAGTGAGGAGCTTGCCATCAAGCACGAAGACCCAAGTTCAATCTTTACTTAGCAACCATGAGAGCCGGTGGGGAGGCAGGGCAGGACACAAGCGTGGCGGAAGAGGCAGGAAGCTGAGAGCTTACATGTTCAACCACAAACACCAAGCCGAGGGAAGGCAAGCTGGAAGTGGGGCAAAGGTATATATACTCAAAGCCCACCCATCTACTTCCTGTGGCAAGGCCACAACTCCTAAATGTCCCAAAATAGCACCACTAACTGGGAATCGAGAATTCAAATATGTGAGTCGAGAGGGGGTTTCCTCATTCAAACCAACATATATGTGCATGTGTGTGTGAGGATGCATGTAACTACACATGTGTGCAGAAGACAGAGGCGTTCCCTGGGTGTCCTCTGTCGCTCTCCAACTGACTCCTTTGGAGGCAGGGTCTCTTGCTGAACTCGAAGCTTGTGTTGTTCATTAGGTTGGAGGCCAGCAAGCCCCAGTGATCCTCCTGTCTCTGCCTTGCTGAATAATGGGGTAACAGGCAATTGCAGGACCATGCTTAGCTTTTGTGTGGGTACTACAGTCCAAACTTCCCGCCTCAGGCTTCTGCAGTGAGCACTCTTAACCACTAAGCCATCTCTCCAGCCTCACGGGCAACAGTTTTAAAGACATGTTATTCATCATCTATTTTTAGGGGTTTTTTTTGGAACTTTTGAGACAGGGTCTCTTTTATAATGTTGTTCAGCTTGCCTTTTTTTATTTTATTTAATTTTTTATGTGTATGAATGTACTGTCTGCATGTACGTTTGTGCACCTG
Organism: Rhizomys pruinosus; assembly: GCA_009823505.1. Lineage (NCBI taxonomy): Eukaryota > Metazoa > Chordata > Mammalia > Rodentia > Spalacidae > Rhizomys > Rhizomys pruinosus. The sequence continues at coordinate 83,228 of VZQC01014968.1, forward strand.
TGTCATGCAATGCTGTGGAGGTCAGAAGAGGGCGTCAGATTTCCCTGGAGCTGGAGTTAACAACGGTTCTCAGCCACCATGTGGGTGCTAGGGATCAAACCCAGGTCCTCTGCAAGAGCAGTCAGAGCTCTTAACTGCTAGCCCATCTCTCCAACCTGTTTCTTTGTTTTTAAGACAGGATCTCACTGTAACCTTAGCTGGCCTGGAACTTGCTATGTAGACCAGGCTGGCCTCAATCACGTAGAGATCCCCTGACCTCGGCCTCTACATCTTGAGTGCTGGGATTAAAGGCATGCACCACCATGCCCAGCCTTTCTGCTTTTGTAGAGGTCCCAGGTTCAGGTCCCAGCACCCACAAGGTGGCTCACAATTATCTATAACTCCAGTTCCAGGGGATCAGACACCCTCTTCTGCCCCCTATGGGCACCAAGCCCACATGAGGTATACATACATTCAAGTAAAATATACACATAAAAAGCTGGGCGTGGTGGCACACGCCTTTAATCCTAGCACTTGGGAGGCAGATGCAGGCGGATCTCTGAGTTCAAGGCCAACAGAGCGAGTTCCAAGACAGCTGGGGCTACAGGGAGACCCTGTCTCGAAAAGACCAATAAATAAATAAATAAATAAATAAACACATAAAATAGAAAATAGCTGGGCATGGTGGCACACACCTTTAGTCTCAGCCCTTGGGAGGCAGAGGCAGGTGGATCTCTAAGGTCACTGTATTCTATATAGTGAGCTCCAGGCCAACTGGGACTACAGAGAGACCCTGTTATCAAAAATATAAAATAAACCAGGCATGGTGGCACATGCCTTTAATCCCAGCACTCAGGAGGCAGAGGCATGCAGATCTCTGTGAGTTCAAGGCCAGCCTGGTCTACATAGTAAGTTCCAGGACAGCTGGGGCTACAGAGAGACGCTGTCTCAAAAAGACAATATATATATATATTATATATATGTATATATATATAAATGAATAATTGAAATAGAGTAATTTTTTTTTAAAAAGAAGCTGTGAGCCAGAGGAAGGTTGGGAAGCAGGGGTGGCACCCGCCCTCCCTAATATAAAGCAAGGATCGTTAGGGTCAAAGCCAGGTTTTCTGGTCTGGTTTTCTTCCTATAAAGTCTATTAATTTTGAACCCCAGTGCCTGGCAGGGATTCTAAGCCCCAGAGATTCAGAGTTATGTCCTGGGCACTGGGACTTTTTACAGCTTCCCCAGTTGACTCTGATGAGTGGCCAGGGTGGAAATAAGTAGGACTTAGCTAGATTCGTGTAGGCCGGTGGTCAAACCAGAGAATGTCAGGGAGGTGGGAATGAGGGGAAAGAAAGAAGTGGGGGCCCCTTTGAGGGACTGGGGAAGAAGTGCCAGGTTCACAAGAGAGAGCTGGGAAATGGGAAGGGTGGGGGAGGAGACGTGGGGGTGCAAGGCGAGGCCTTGGATCCCACAGAGGACGCACTCACAGAGGACACACACATTCCACAGACAGACAGATGGGGGACTACAAGCACTAAATGGCCTCTGGGAGCCTTTAGATGGAGAACTATTGACGAAGAACAATGTTGGAGCCCAGGGGACCAGTGGAGCTGTTTTAAGTGTGACTGCGATGTTGGTCAAGCCCTAGCACAACCTGTGTGCGCTTCCTCCAACTCCCAGAAGGGGGAGACACAGCTGAGAGCTGGTACTCACAGCATCCACCCCACAGCGTCCCCTCATGGGGACATCCGTGTTGTGAAGGTGCATTTACACAGGCATGGACTCTCCCAAATGGAAGATGGTACTGTCAGACTCAGGGGTGGTAGGAAGAGGAGGTTTGGGGAATTTTTACCCCCTTTGGGACAGTGTCTCACTGTGTGCAATAGTTGTGTTTATATGACTGTGACAAAATGCCTGAGGAAAATGACTTCGAGAGAGGAATTACTTTGGCTTCTGGTGTCAGTTGATCATGGCAGGGTAGGGGTGGGTGGTAGAACAGCTCAAATCTTAGCAGCCGGGAAACAAAGAGCAGGAACAGGAAGAGGCCAGGACAGGAGACAGCCACCAAGGACCCGCCCCCAGTGACCTTCTTCTTCCAACCAGGTCCCACCTTCCAGGTTTTGATAAACCATTCATAAGGTTTAATGATCCATGAAAACACCCTCTCCCCCAGCCGTGTGCTTTACTAATCTCCTAGGCATCTCTCAATCCAGTTACATGCAGTCAAGAATGACTATCACATCATAGAGCCCAAGCTGGCTTGAAGTCTAGATTCTTCTGGCTCTACCTCCTGAGTGCTGGGATTACAGACATGTGCCTCCATGTCTGGCTTGGGGAATGATTTTGATTTGGGAATGTGGTGAGTTGCCTGGGGAACCTCTAAGTGATGGTGTCCAGGTAGATTTATTAGATCAGCTCACAGGATAGGGTCCGAGTAGTCCAACAATGGCTGCACCACACTGGAGAGACTGAGAACCCCGTAGCTGCTCAGTGCACAGAGCTGGATGTCTCAGTAGTCCCAGTCTGGTACTGAAGGCCTGATGGATTCTGGGACATCCGCTAGTCTTCAGTCTACACCGGAATCTGAGGATTTGGTCACAGCAGCAAGATGAACTCACCAGTGAGAGAGAAGGCAAGTGGCAAAAAGCAAGAGCTCCCAACTGCATGGCTTTTTATACTGGCTGCCAGCAGGTACCGCCCACATTAGGTGGGTCTTCCAGCTTTTTATACTGGCTGCCAGCAGGTAATGCCCACATTAGGTGGGTCTTCCAGCTTTTTATACTGGCTGCCAGAAGGTAACACCCACATTAGGTGTGTCTTCCAGCTTCAAATGTTCCAATCGGAAGGTCTTGTCCTCTTGTTTTCCTTAATCCCAGATCCAGTCACATTGATACCCAGGATTAGCCATCACACTAACCTAATATGACATCAGTTTCAAAATCTCTGCTGCATTGTCCTAGCAAGTGTGCCCATCCATCTCAAACTGCAGTGCTACAAACTCAAACTGTAGTCTTTAATTCAGAAAACATGGTCCCAGGGTTGGGGACACGGCTCACTGGGAAGAGGGCTTGTTATACAAGCTTGAGACCTGAGTTAGAAACCCAGAACCCATCTCAAAGTCAGGTGCAGTAGTGCATACCTGTAACCTCAATACTGGGGTAGAGGGAGACAGGTGGACCGCTAAGGCTCACTGCCCAGCCAGTTCAGCCAAGGCAGCCAGCTCCAAGTTCAATGAGAGACCTTATCTCAAAAAGTAAGGCGGAGAGGGCTGGAGAGATGGCTACTCTTGCAGAGGATGCAGGTTTGGTTTCCAGCAAGCACGTGGCAGCTAACAGCCCTTACTAACTTCAGTTCCAAGTGATCTGATGCCCTCTTCTGGCCTCCACAGGTACTGCACGAATGGGTGGATGCACTTTCTTACATGCAGGCAAAATACTCATACACACAAAATAAAAATAAGTAAATAAATTTTTTAAAGTAAGGTGGAGCCAGGGATGGTGGCACGTGTCTTTAGTCCCTCCCTCGGGAGGCAGAGGCAGACAGATCTTAGTGACATACATTGAGACCAGTCTGATCTACATTGGAAGTTCCAGGTCAACTGGGCCTACAGAGAGACCCTGTCTCAAAAAAAAAAAAAAAAAAAAA